>CAJNOI010000803.1:0-25797 GCA_905250115.1 Adineta steineri | reverse complement strand
TTATTTTTACTATTTCTTAGGGCCTGTTAGTCAAGAAACGGCCATAACAACAACTACATCAACAACATCTGGAAATGATACAAGTACTGGTGCTGTTTTAGTTGATTATATTCCTCGTATGTCACCAACATTACATAAACAACAAGTACCAATTGTTTCAACAACTTCTCGTATACTTTCGGCTACAATGAATAAACGTTCTAATATAGTTGAAGAATTACCGATAACAACGAATATTGATTGTACATTAGATAATCATAATGAAAAAATAACTTCAAATAGTGAATTAATTTATCAACGTTCACATACATCACCTATGCTTGAATTAATTGATGATGGAATTATTTCACCAACAAATGGTTTAATAAGTGCAGCATCAATACATGATGATAAAACAGAAACATATCGAAAACAAACAGCAGATTTACAAAGTCGTAATGATACATCATTAAGTAAACCTATGTGGACAGATGATGATGATCAATTACTTATTGGAGATGAATTTACAGGTGGAGAACGTGCATCAACAAGTCAATCAATGTTATCTCAACATCGAAATAGTTCAACAAGTACAACTATGATTACTCCAATACCAACATTTCCTAGTGTTATGAAAAAATCAACATTACCATCTACAAAACAACAATTTTATCATCATCATAAACCATTAAATAATGACCAACCACAGTCTAAAGTATCACCAAGAACACTTATTCCATTTTCTCTATCGAAATATAGACGTATTCCAGCTAATGTATATTCAACAGCATCAACATCATCATCGTCGTCACAACAACAAGCATATACAAATAGTTCGAATAATTCATCTAATGATTTAATAAATAATGGAAATGGAAATATGAGTAACAGTACAGAATCATTCAATGAACGTTTAATATTAAATAAACGTATTGAAATGTTTAAAACACCGGGTAAACAATTATCATCACAATCGACTGCTCCATCTCCTACTTCATCATCGACTACGATGTTTTCTCCTGTACCTTCTCAATCAAAAAGACATTTTCAACAGCAAGATACCAAATCAGTAGGTACAACAACAACATCTGTACCACCATCTTCATCATCTCTTATACCATTAGATAATACAAAAGTAACTATTGGTAAGTTTAATAAATATAATATTTTGAGAAAGAAAACAAACAAACGAAAAACATCATTTTATTCATTTATAGAAACAATTGGCCCTAAAACAGTAACTGCTCTCTTACGACAAAATGCAACAATCGAACCAGTAGATACATCTCGAGGTGTTGGCAAACATCTCGTTTCACTATTAACAACAGCATCAAAAGAAACAACATCTATAAAACCTAGTAAATTTTTTTCTTATTTATATCTACTTCTCTATCCTTACTGTTTAATATAGATTATAAACAATCCTCTCGTGATGTAGTGATTGAAGAACGTTATAAAGTAATATTATTTATTTTATATAAAAAAAATATGTATACTTTTATTTTTTTATTAAATAGTTGGATTCAAAATTAAATAGTCCATGGTCAAATACAACAAGTAATACTAATATTTCAACAGTGAGCAGTAGTCTTCAATCAAATGCAGCTACTATCTATAATGCAAATAAATTACCATCAGTTATTGTGAATCGTAAATCAACATCGAAATGTTTCTTATGTAAAAAGAAAACTGGACTAGCTACAACATATCAATGCAGGTAAAAAAATCTTTCTAAATAATTTTGTTTTAGAAAACATTATTATAAATAAATATTTATTTTTCTATTTATCAATTTTAGATGTGGAAGTTCATTTTGTAGTGAACATCGATATCCTGAAGCACATGCATGTGCATTCGATTATAAAGCTGAAGGAAAACGTTTAATTGAACGAAATAATCCATTGGTAACCGCACCAAAATTACCGAAGATCTGATTGAAAAAAAATTCAACATTTTTTTCCGTTCCCTATTTTTGTATTCACTGATAAACTCAAATAAATATACAATTTCAATGTCCATCTGTCTGTCTTTATTTTCCTTGATTTTACATATATGTATCATGTGCAGCCACTGTAGCTTTCATGTTTTTGTTTTCTTTTTTTGAATAATTAATCGTTTAAATGTGCGTCTACTGGCCACTTCTTGTTGTTTTTCAATAAGCTCGAGCTTGAGTTTTGTTTATTTCTTTTTTTTTTCTCTTTTTTTGTATCTATTCAATTGAAACACATATGGCTCATTTATTTGTCTTTTTCGTCGTCTTTTTTCGCATGAGCAAAAAATCGCGCGTGAATGACTCACGAGAACAGTAGATTTTCTTTTACTCCTCGTGCTGAACAGTCTCGCTCGAGGATAATATCATATATTTTTGTATAAATATAACAACATTATCATTCTCACATATACTGCATTTTGATGTTTTCCTTCTTCTTTATTTCTTTGATTTCTTCCGGTTCTTTTTTTCCTTTTCCCCCTCTTCACACTCTTGCTTTCTTATTTCTTTGATACAAGAAAAATTGCTTTTTTGTTTTGGGTCTTTTTTTCTACTAGCAGCGCGTTTCTCACGTTGTCTCGTCTATGCTTGCTAGTAATATTGACCATATCAAACATACACACACACACACATTTATACTCTATGCGCACATATACGTTCTGTATAAATATTATCATATATGTAAAAGAAAAACGAGACGATGATGGCAAAAAAATACAAAATAAAAATTGTGCTTTTTTTATCAATTGTACACATAATATTAAAATGAATTTTACTTTTTTTTTCTATTCAAATTGCATATAATATATCTTCTAGATAAAGAAAAGAAAACATGGTGCAAGAATCACACATTGAACCATCTCCTGAACGAATCGGTAAGCATATCTAATTGAAATTTGAGATTAGCTATGAATTCAAATTATGTATTTAGATATCGTTCGTGGTACAAATTATCTTCTTGAATCTCTTGGTATTAATCGTCGTATCCGTTCCGTTACTGAATTTGCCAGTCCTGTACTCATTCCAATTTATGAAGAAATTTGTTCATTTCGATTAAATGGTTTGAAATAATTGATTTAATTTCTAAATAAAATTTATATATATATTTTTTAATTATATTAGATGTTCGTACACCTGTACGTAATCTTGCTGATGAAATACATAATATTCAATGTGTAATTAATGCATTGTGTTTTGATACAGTTGAATTTGATCTTTCACATATCTCAGGTGAGCAAGTCGCTAATGGAGATTTATATGCTATGGAAGATTTACTTGAAATACTTACTGATGTTTATCATTGGATTAAAAATGATCAAGAACAAGGTAATATAATAAGAAGAATAATTCATTATTTTCAAATCTATTTTATTTATTTTTAGCACCTCAAACTGGATTACATATTGCTGGTCTTAGTTCAGATCGATCAAGTGTACCACCTCCATCACTTGGTGCTCAAATTGCTCAATTAGCTGATCGACGACGTGCATTTGGTCATGATATTGTTGCTCCAAATAGTCTTGTTTATACAGAAATTAGTCCTATTGTATCACCATCAAATTCACCGACTCGTAAATATCAACAAGAAAGTATTGAACATGATACTGCTGTTGAAGATTTACAAGAAAAATATCAATCATTATTACGTCGTTTTGAACAAACAGTACAAATGTCGTCTGATGCACTTAATCTTTCTCGAATCTCACAAGATACTCCGTCCACGAAAACGTCAGATTTACGTTTATTACTTAATGATTTAAATGGTGATAAAAAAACACAAATTAAACATAATGACACATTTAATGTTGATAATGTTAAAACATATGGTGATATCGAAGATGATTTAGCATTACTTCTGAATGATAAATCACCTAAACAGAAAACAAAATCAAATGATAATCTTCATGAAACAAAGTAGAACAAAAACAAGAATATCATTTAAGTTTAATATATAAAATCTTTTTGTATTTTGTAGACCAAAATTACAAGAATCTATGATGACAACTAGTACAAACACTCTAGGACGTAATCGTTTGAATCATAGTGATGAGTTCTATCAGATTCGAGCACAACTTCATGAACAATATAATTTAAAATCAAATTTAAATCATTTTCTTGAACAACATTTTAATGATGATCTTGATGATTATAAATCAACAAGAACATTATTACAAAATAAAAAAGATCAACATGCTATGCAACATCATGAAATTGATACATCAACACTTCGTCTAAATGAAAATCAAAATCGTCCTCATCGTTCACATTCTGCTACATCAAAAATGAAACATGTTTCATCAAAAAAAGGTTTTCTTCGATCATCATCGAATACATTGAGTGTACGACCCATTGTACATAAGCATGATTTTAATGAATCAACAACATTAACAGATAATGAATTACCAACAAATGTTAAAATAACAAATAAACATCGTTTATTACTTGGTAATGAACATGATATTGTTGAAGTATTAAATGAACAATTTCCTGGTATTTATGTTTCAAATGAAATGCAAGCGAAACTTAATGAACAATTTAGTAAGCATATTGATAATGTTTTTAAATCAAGAATGGAACTTCTTAATGCTCAACAAGGAAATACGAATGATGTAAGAAATTCTTTTTTTGTTTTTTCTATAAAAGTCGTTCATTTAATGCGGAGCTTTGTCTAAAGGCAAGGTAAAGGAAAAGTATTAGAAATACAAGCATTGCATGTCGATCTTCTAAGCAATATTGTAGAAGTGAATAAAATTATTTTATTTTATGTTTTAGCTCGAAATAGCTAAGCAAAAACATGACCAAATGACTGATATTTTACGTAAAGAATTAAGTACTTTACAACGTCAGGTAAAACCATAAGAAGAAGAAGAAAAACTTATTTTTCATCTATCATTATCTTTTCTAGCAAGATATTCAATTAAAACAATCAGCTGAACGTATTCTAAAGTCAAAAATTCGTGATCAACGTATACAACAAGCACGTGTACGTCGTTATTTTCAACAATATTGTCTTGATCAACGAAAACGTTTACTTAAAAAACGTACAAATGAAGAATTAATATTAAAACAAGCTTATAAAGATTCTATACGTATCCAACGTGAACGTTTACATGAAATGAAAAAATATAAACAAGAATATAATGGTTTATTTCATGCACGTTATCGTAATCAATTAGAATCACTTGAAAATTATTATCGTCAACGTCTTGATATGTTCAAAGAAATTGAAGAAAAAGAATCAGCTTTGCAACGTACAAATGATCGTGAAGATAAATTAGAATTAAATAAACAACGTTTACAATTACGTAAACAACTTGAATCAGATATTAAACAATTACAAGATCAATTAAATCAAAATGATGATTATGTACATTTTCGTCAATTAGATTTAGAACGTTTAAAAGAGAATTTAACTCAAGCAAGAATAACGACAAAAGTTTAATTTATATACATATATACCCATATATTTGTTTGTGTAGTATTTCATAGAGAATGTAGTTTTTGCTTTTTTTTTTCTTCTTTTGTCTAATTAATATTAAATTTATAAACAGTATAATAAATGAGAATGAAACTAACGGATTTGTTTTATTATAAATTTCTTTTAGATTTTCTTCCTTTTTTTTTTTAAATAGTAATATTATCAGATATTCAATGTGTACAAAACGAGGTGCATTAATTATTTTTGAAGGCCTTGATAGAATTGGAAAAACAACACAAAGCAAACTTTTATCTAATTATCTTTCAGAAGAATGTGGTATTCTTTGTGAACGTTTAGCATTTCCTGATCGATCAACACAAATTGGTTCTTTAATTGATAATTATTTACAACGTAAAATTGAATTTAATGATCATACAATTCATCTCTTATTTTCTGCTAATCGTTGGGAATGTATGGATTCTATGCGAGAAAAACTTCTTCAAGGTTATACATTAATTGTTGATCGTTATGCTTATTCTGGTGTTGCATTTAGTCAAGCGAAAGGTCTTGATAAAAAATGGTGTCAATCATGTGATATTGGTTTAATTAAACCTGATCTTGTTCTTTATTTTAATCGTGGTATACAATCAAATTGTTTATCATATACTGGTGATGAACGTTATGAAACTAAACAATTTCAAGAAAAAGTTGAATCTCAATTTGAACAATTTCGTTCATCATCACATCAATGGAAAGATATTAATGTAATAAATTCTGATAATACAAATATGCGTGATAAAGAATCAATACAAAATGAAATTCGTTTATATGTGAAAGAATCTCTTGAAAAAATTAAAAGCAACAATATAGAAGAATTATGGAAAGATAGTTAACAGTAGTTCTTTTTATTTCTAGATATGTCAGTTTTTAATTCCCTTGAATATGATGATCTTATATCTCGTCATCGTCAATCCAGTGATATATTATGGGCATTAAAATACTGGCATCATCCATTATTTGATATTAAAGAACAATCAATAAAATCAACAAAATTAATTAATAAAAATACTCAAATATCATCAATTATAACACCAGTACATTATAAAACTTTACCAAGAAATTCTGAACAAATTAAATCTGATGTTTTAAATAGTTTAGCATTAAAATATACAATTGAAACATTAGATAATGAAGCGAATGGATATGAACAAGCAAAAGCTATTATTCATGAAATGTCTCATCGTTTAAATATACGTAGTGCACGTTTTCTTGCTTTTGTCTTTTCGAAAATATTTAATCAAGTTTATGAAAATATTTATATTAATCGTAGGGGTATGGATAATATTTATCAATTATATTCTCTAACACCAATAAATACATCACCAACAATACCATCATCACCAATAACAATATCTTCAACATTATTTGCTATTCTAAATACATTTTCACGTTCATCATCATCAATTAATTCTGATACAAATCTATCATCACCATTAACAACAAAACATTATTTAACATCACCAAGAATTATATATTTACCAACACATCGAAGTTATATGGATTTTATTATATTAACATATGTTTGTTTTGAATATAATATTCCAATGCCATGTATTGCTGCTGCACAAGATTTTCTTGGTCTTGGTTTATTAGCTAATTTACTTCGTAATTGTGGTGCTTTTTTTATTCGTCGATCATTTCGTTCTGATCAACTTTATTGGACAATATTTGATGAATATGTTAAAACACATTTAGTACATGGAGATTATCCATTAGAATTTTTTATTGAAGGTGCACGTTCAAGAACATTAAAAACTTTATTACCAGTAAGACAAGGAATGCTAAAATCATGTTTAGAATGTTATTTTCGACGACAAATTGATAATTTAATCTTAATACCAATTACAATAAATTATGAAAAAGTTTTAGAAGATAATTTACATGCAAATGAATTATTAGGTATACCCAAACCAAAAGAATCAAAAAGTGGATTGCTAAAAGCAACACAAATATTAAAAAAATCATTTGGAACAATGAATATTCATTTTAGTGACCCAATTTATGTACATGATGCTTATGAATCATTTAAAAAACAAGAAGAAAATAAATCAAATAGTATGTAGTTTATATTTCAGAGCTGTTTGTCCTAATTATAACTAATAATTTCAATTATTTCAGATCATTCGGATACTTTCAATCGATCTGTTCCACGTAGTCTTCAACCACGTTTTATTTGTCAACAAGATGCATTTACTGTATCAGAACAAAAATTTTCTGATGAAATTTCTTATCGTGTAGTAAATGAACAACAACGTCGAACGGTGATTTATCCAATAACTATTGCTGCATATTCTTTACTTAAGTCACCAATAGTTACAACATCTAAAGATCGATCTATATTAATTGAACAATTAGTGATAGATAAAAATATATTATTTACAGAGAACACTAATATTCTCGAACATTTTTCTTCTCAATATCAAATCTCATGGCCAGTTGAAAATGATAAGATTATTTTAAAAGACCGTCTTTTAGCAATTTATTCGGATGTATTTGAAATGACTCGAAATAATTTTTTAACATTAAAAATGTCTGGTGATCGTCTAGCTGACGCATCTATTCTTATGAAACTTATTATGTATCGAAATACATGTTTACATATATTTGCTAAACCAGCATATATTCTACTTGCATGTCAAGTTAATTCTCAGGTAAAAAAACAAAAAAATCTGAATTTTATTCTTGATAATCATTTTATAGTGAAGAAAACTGAATTATTTATTTTATTTTAGTTTCCAATTTCCTACGAACAACTTAAAACTTACTATCATTTTTTTGTTCATTTATTTGCCTATGAATTTGTTTATGATCAATTTCCAATGGACAATACGAATGATATCTATTTTGATAGATATCTTTCATATTGGATAACAATGAATTATCTTATACCTTCGGATAATTCAACTTATCAAATTAATTCAAATTTTCTTCAACAAATTTCATTAATAACAAGTCCATTCGAACAATATGCTCGTGCTTATCTATTAATTTATGAACAAGAAAATCTTTCATCAGAAAAAAATTTATCAATTCTAATCAAAATCTATCAAAAAGCTTTATTAACAAAACTTGATCCAAATAATATTATTAGTATATTAGCATCATCATCAAATGTGATAAGTAATGCATTACGAACATTAAATTTTACTACGAAATCAAAAATTTTATCTGAACTTCGTCATATGTTAACAAAAATATTTCAACCAAAATCAACTCATCTCCGTGCTAAGTTATAATTCCTTATTGTCTTTTGTTTTTTATTAAAAACTTTCTCGTCATCTTTTTTTTCTTTTAAGATCTGTGTATTTTTACACTATTAACCTATGTTATTGTTTTGTATTACGTTAATTGTTATTGTTCATTTAAGAAAAATTCTATAAAAATTAAATATTCTTTTTTCTTTTTTTTTCTTGCGTAAAAGTAATTAAGTTAAGTCAATAGTTGTTCTATTATATTTGTTTTTCTATGCAAAAAAAAGCAGTATATGAGAAAACTAGAGTGACATTTTTTTAAAAAAAAACATAGATGACTCATATTCGATCGATAATTTGTACGAGTGAATCATACTATCGACGTGGATAGAGGACACATTGTATATAAATATATGTGGCTACATTCTATTTTACTGTCATAGTATAAACAATTTTTGTAAAGATGTTTTCTTGGTTACGTGACAAGAAAGAGACGACGTATAATAATATTCCAACAGATCAATCTCCTATTGATTCCAATTTTCGACCTTCTACAGCATCACCCGCGCTACATCAAAGCCAATATACACGGGGTAGAGTTTTTCGTTTGTATTTTATAATTTTGATCTAAACATTTTTTGAGATGAGTTAATCGATCGATTGTATTTTATCCAGAAATAAGAACTTAGAAATTAGTGATTGTTTTTTTTTGTCATAGGATGTTTTTCTTTTTTATTACTCCATAGTTTCTCATAAACCTTTGCTATTTACTTTTCCTATTCTACTCTTGATTTCATGTCTGTCTTTGTAGAATGGTTAAAAAATAATCACAGCGGTTTTTATCTGTGAACCAAAATCAAATATTTTTTTTTCTTGCTCAGTATAAAAAAAAAGTCATATACGCAGAATAACATTCATCCATTATCTATTTTTTTTTATTGTCGACGGAAATTGATGGATAGATGTATAAATATTCAGTATCTTTATAATTGTTTTTTTTCTATTGACATTAACACAGGAGAATGACAATGATGTGACAGTTTTTTTTCTACTAAAGATAGAATTTTCTTTTTTTCAGATTCAATGGCTGCTCAACCTATTCAACTTGCAGCTGCCAAATGTCCAACTGATGAACTGACATTTACTAATTGTGCTATTGTTAATGAACGAGATATTGATCCAAAAAATGTTCGGTAATATAAAACTTTATTAGTAATAGTAAAACTATGAAAGAATACGTTTTGTTTTCTAATACAGACATATAGAAGTATCATCTAGTGTCTCACCTGCAAAATTTATATTTACAATAACAAAATATGGATTAATGCCTCAAGGTAAAATTGGTTTTAATACATTACAAGTAAGATTTTATCAAAATTTTATTTTAGTAATATAAATAAATTTCTTTTTATAGCGTAAATGGGCTGGCATTGAACTTGATCGACCATATCAAATTCGACCTTATAGGTTTGATAGAAATGTAACATCAATTACAACGCTTATACTTGATGTTGATTTTTTAAATAAAAAAAAGTATAAATTACTAGAAAATTTCTATTTTCTAAAACAAAAACTATTTTTATTCATAGTACAACAACAGATCCATATGATTCAGATAAAATGGCGATGGAATTTTTACAACAATATTCAGATCATGCATTTTCAGTTGGACAATGTGTATGTAGATAATATTTATAAACTTTCTCTTTTAATCTGTTCTATTATTATATAGTTACCATTTCAATTTATGGATAAAAAAACTTTAACAATTGTTGTTCGAGATATTGAAGGTAAATTTACTACGAAAGTATATTTCATTTTTTAATATCTATTTATTATAGCTTGCGATTTATCTGCTGCTGCTCGTGGTCAAAATACAAAAGCACGTAAAATTCAAGTTGGTGTTACACTTCCAAATACAATGGTTTCATTTGAACGAGCAGAAGGTTCACCAATAAATTTAAGTGGAAAATCTCGAGGGTAAATTAAATAAATTTCTAATAAGATATATTATAAATAAATTTCTAATAGAAAACCACAATTTGTTTCAATTATTAATCCAGAATTTAATTTTAATGCAATGGGCATTGGTGGTCTTGATACTGAATTTAATGCAATATTTCGTCGTGCTTTTGCTTCACGTGTTTTTCCACCTGAAATTGTTTATCAATTAGGAATGAAACATTGTCGTGGAATTTTATTATATGGTCCACCTGGTACTGGAAAAACATTGATGGCTCGGTATATAGATATATTTATTTAAAATCATTCAATATTTATTTTAATTTAGACAAATTGGTAAAATGTTAAATGCTCGTGAACCAAAAATAGTCAATGGACCACAGATTCTTGATAAATATGTTGGAGAATCTGAAGCAAATATTCGAAAATTATTTGCTGAAGCAGATGAAGAAGAAAAAAGAGTAAGAAATATACTACTTTCTAATTCTTAAAATTCTTTTATTTCTATGTTTAGCTTGGGCCTAATAGTGGTTTACATATAATCATATTTGATGAAATTGATGCTATTTGTAAATCTCGTGGTTCTGTGGTTTGTAGAATTTATTGTTTTTATGTTATATAAAATAAAATCTTTTTTTTATAATAGGCAAGTGGTGCTGGTGTTCATGATACAGTTGTAAATCAATTGTTATCAAAAATTGATGGTGTTGATCAATTAAATAATATTCTTATTATTGGAATGACAAATCGTCGTGATATGATTGATGAAGCACTTTTACGACCTGGTCGACTTGAAGTACAAATTGAAATTGGTTTACCAGATGAAGCTGGTCGTTTACAAATATTAAATATTCATACACAACGTTTACGTGAAAATAATAAATTAACTCCAGATGTTAATTTAAAAGAACTTAGTGAAACAACAAGAAATTTTAGTGGAGCTGAAATTGAAGGTTTAGTACGAGCAGCAACATCGTTCGCTATGAATCGACATGTTAAAGTAAAATTGAATAAAATAAATTTGATTTGATTTAAAATTTTCAAAATATTTTCTAGGCAGGAAAAAAGGTTGAAATTGATCCAGATGCAGTCGAAAAATTTATGATTTGTCGAGCTGATTTTGTACATGCACTTGAAAATGATATTAAACCAGTATGTTTTATAAACAGAAAATTTTTATAATTAATAATTGAATTATTTAGGCATTTGGAATTAGTAAAGATGAATTTGATTCGTATATTTCTAATGGTATTATTAACTGGGGACAACCTGTTAATGATGTTTTAGAAGAAGGACAGTTGCGTATACGACAAACTATTAATGGTGAAATGACACCACTTGTTTCAATTTTAATCGAAGGTATTTTCAATCATTCGTGATTATATATATTTATTACTTGAGGACTAATTATAAAAATTCTTCTAAACTGTATTTATTTTTAGGTCCACCAAACAGTGGTAAAACAGCTTTAGCTGCTCATATTGCACTTCTATCAAAATTTCCATATTTAAAATTTTGTACGGCACAAACCATGCTTGGTTTTTCCGAGTTAGCTAAATGTCAACAATTAAAGAAGATTTTTGAAGATGCACATAAGTCATCTTTATCATGTAAGTTTTTTATATATATAAAGAAATTTCTTTAATAATAAGATTATCTTCTTTTTTTTCGTACAGGTGTTGTTGTTGATGAACTTGAAAGTTTACTTGAATATGCACCTGTTGGTCCACGTTATTCAAATAATGTTTTACAAACATTAAAATTATTATTGAAACGTCCACCACCAAAAGGTCGTAAATTATTAATTATAGCAACAGCAACATATCGTGATATACTTGAACAACTCGGTTTATTACCATCATTTTCAAAAGTAATTCATTTAGCAAATATAACTACTGGTCAACAGATACTTCATGTATTAAATGAAATTGAACATGGTTTTAATAATGATGAAATGAAATATTTAGAAAAAAAATTACATGATAAAAAGTATGTTTAATTCATTGATTTTAATGATAAAATATTTAATTTTTGTTTTTGTAAATAGAGTATGGATTGGTATTAAAGCATTACTTGATCGTATTGAAGTAGCACGTCAAGCAGAGGATAGTTCACGTGTGCAACGATTTCTTACACAACTTGAAGAAGATGCTGGCATGATTTAAAATATATACATTATTCTATCTTTTTAAATTAACTCTATATATATACATATTGAGAATATTAAATAAAACTACAAAAAAAAGACTATGCGCAATTAAAAACCTATTTCAAAGAAAATCTACATTTTATTTCTTTTTTTCTGATTATTTTTTAACTGTTATATTTATCAATGTTGCTTATTTATTCTTTTGTGAAACCAGAACTATTTCTTATTTTTACTTTATATTATTTGTTTTATAATGATAATTGCTTCTTTATCGTGTATACCAATAAGATTGACCCTCTATTTTCATTTTATCGTTGTGAGAAATGAATATATATACATATATATATATTCGTGTGAACAAGATAATGCGAAATACATATGACATATCTAGTCAGTTAGTTCATGTTTTATAATTCTTATTTCTGTGTGAAATCGATTTTTATAAGTTAAAACAAAGTGCTATACTATTTGTGTAAGGTTTCAGGATTCTTTATCATTCTTTAATATCGAATATATGTAGTAGAACATTCCTTATTTTTATTTTAACAAGCAAAAAAAACTAATATTCATTCCTAATTGTTAATTATCATCTGTTATTTATGCAATGTATTTCTGTCATATTCTTTGTATTTTTTCTTTCTTTATATAATATGCTTTATTTTATTTTCGTTGAATTCGCGACTGATTTCATCCATTTTCTAAATGTTCCGTAAAAAAATCAGGTGAACATGTTCATTTCTTTTTAGATTATTTTCAACGAAGAAACAGAGACGAAATGGAAAAATTTAGTATTTCTCTCATTGTCTTTACTGTATTTTGGGGTTTAATCGGTATTGTTTTACCATTTCTCATTCCTAAGGGACCGCATCGACGGTAAGACACTTAAAAATGTTTATTCAATTTAAATTGCTATTTTATGTTTCTTTTTTTGTATAATTAGTCTCATTCAAACAATGTTAGCATTAACATCTGCTTGTTGTTGGCTCTTGTACGTTGAAAATATCTTTTCAATTATTTTGTTATGCTTTTCATTATTTTAGTTGGTTATGTTTCTATCTTCATCAATGGAAACCATTATTTGGACCACAAATTTCCAGTGTCGATGCTCGTGCATTAAAAGTACTTTGGGGTCAAGATCTTTAAATTACATCTCTCATTCCATATATATATATCATTCGATAAAATCATTTTTTTCTCTTTATTTTACGATCAATAAATATCCTTATTTAACCTTTTCGTATCATATAATCATTACTATTGCCCTGGACATTGTCGACTTTATTTTTATTTTCAGTTCTATTCGCCACACCCCTTATGTTGTTGTTGTTTGTCTGTTCGGTATCGTTTAAAGTGTATAGTTTCTTATAAATATATATATATATGTGCAATTGGACGCAAGCTTTATGTTTGTCGCTGTCTACTGAGATTATTTTACTATTGTAGACATGTGGAGAAAGGACAAATAGAAATAAAAGAAAAATTACATTTGCACATTAAGTGTTTTACTTGTCTTGAAATTTTAGATTTTTATTTTCCATTTCATTTCAAATCGCATTCATTGAAAATGAATTCAAGCTTTAGTGGTCCAAAACTTTTTACATTTGTTCTCTCACGAGAACATGGTTATGCAGCTGGTGTTGCTTTATCATCATGGGTTGTCTTACAATATATGGGTGTTAATGTAATGAAAGCACGTAAACGGTAAAATATATTTTTTTTATAAAGTTTAAAGAGTGTCAATCGATTATAATTCAAATAATAATAAACAACATTATATAAAAAATTAATTTGATTTAGATTCAATGTTGATTATCCAGCACTTTATGCAAGTGATTCACATCCACAAAGCAAAGCATTTAATTGTAAGTTTAATATATTAATTTTTCTATTTATTCAATATAGAAATATATATCGTTAGGCGTTCAACGTGGACATCAAAATACATTGGAAAATTATCCACAATTTCTCCTTATGTTAGGTTTAGGTTCAATTCAATATCCACTTATTTCATCCATTGGTGGCGCTATTTGGTTAATTGGACGTTTAGTCTATTTTCAAGTAAGAATAGGAAATTTGTTTCTATACTTTTAATTGTTTCGAATTTTCAAGGGATATGCAAGTGGTCAACCAGAAAAACGTCAATATGGTGCATTTCAATATATTGGCATGTTCGCAATGATGGGTTGTGCTATCAAAACTGTCTATGACCTTATTCGTGCTTAAAAAACACATACAACAAAACCCGGTTATAAAAAAGAGTGAATAGTGATTTGATTCTATCTTTTTTCAATATAATCGAAAGAGAGATATTTCAAAAAAAACAAATATTTTTTTTTCATCCTTCTTTGATTTGTACCCCTCTATCTTTATCCTCGCATGGTCCCATATAAAACATACTTTAGAATAAATAAATGATATGATCTATATACATCTTTTTTTATTTATATGTCATTGGTCAAATACTAAAACCAGTTAAATAGCTCTTTTTTTGATGCATTTGATTTATTTGAAAAAAATGAGCACTACATTAACAGCGACACACGCATGATACATCATCATAATCACTGAAGCGGCATATACGTTTTTTTCTTATGTAGATGGATAAATAACAAAGTGTATCATGTCATATCAATATAAACAAAATGCTTTGATAATCAACATTTGCTTGTATAAATATAGAACAATTAGAAATGAAACAAATGTTCATAAATTTTTTAGAAAACATCAATAAAGCAAAATTTACTATGAATAATAAATAAATATTGATTGTTCAATGTTTATCTCTTCGTTGGCATTAGTATGATTTGTTAAACTACTATATAACGATTATGTACATATCTAAATCAGTAACTTATTATCGATTAAAAACGAAGTGAATAGAGATATCATATACAATTTATTTATCGATTAGTTGTGTCTTACATGCAATTTTAGCTCATGAATAAATTCTATTCACATGACTGCTATCGTATATCTAATCATTACTGGTTCGTATATAATAATTATTGATTCTAGAACGATATCGTCTAGAGACAGAATAGACCATAATTTCATCTCAATATGCCATCTTGATAATTGGAATTGAATGTCTTAACTAATTAACCATGGATGATCAATGTACAAAATATTCACTTGCACTCTCATACCAACGATATAGACATATTCATCATACCTTATTTAATATTCGTCTGCTTCCTAAAATATACTACTTTCAATAGTGAACCATACACATTTTCTCTTGTCAGAAAAAAGTAGCATACTATAAAACAATATCTTTTGTCAAGGTGACAGATGGTTAGCAAAGAAAAGTGTGAGAATGATTGTTCCTTTGATAATAATTTCTTTGTGTTTTGTTTTGATCAGAATATTTATAGTGTGAATGATCACAAGCAGAGTGCTTTTCAGACAATTTCGATCTGTTGTAATGATCGTCTACATTCTCGTTCTTTCGTTCACGTCAATCAAAATATTGATCTTGTCAAAATCAGATAATTATTCATATTCGATGAAGATGCTACTGACATGTTTTCTTTCTCATTTACACTAACAACAGGCGAACTAACTGAATTATCATTGTAGATCGATGAGCTCTGCAAATGAGGAAACGAGGACGACGTGAGAACAAATGACACTCTCATTCATGTTTAACAATGAGCTGCAATTTAGGACACAAACGTGTCTTACACTCTAATATTTTTCCCTAATGAAGTCATTCAGTTTCGATTGATTAGCTTTTTTCCTAGTTTATCATTATAGTAGAATGAATAAAAATCACCCATCGTCTCCCTCTCTCTCTCTTTCACACTATCATATTAACTGCTTGCATAAGTATTCAATTAGCCACTTGTGTATTTACATGGATGATCATCAATTGCTTAAATACAGCTCAATAATAGCCATGTTTATTGAGAAAACATTTATGATTCACTTGTTTTCTCAAAATATATCGCATACTGTGCAAACGAATTGTGTACATACAGTAAGCATGAATAAACATAATTGTATATGTATCTTCATCATTAATATGATATCATTTTCTAAATATTCAATGATCCATATCCAAATATTCACATAATAGTTTCTTATAAAATACTAGATCTTTTTTCTCTCAAGATACTTGGTATATATATTTGAATGTATTTAAATTGAGAGCAACCGTCATTGAAACTGAAATGCTCCTTCGATCACATTTGTCGTTATTGACAGGAGACATCTTTTTTTTTTCGAAATTACGAATTAACTTGTCAATAGGACAGAACAATTAATTAAGGTTTTGTTGGTGCACAAGAATGCATCTTCAAGTACGTTCCCAAATGATAACATTGAATAATCATATCTCTTGATTTCATTTTAATAATACATATTGTTTGCTGATTAGTACTATATGGATAGTTCACAGCAGGTGAAAAAAATGCATATTATCTGATTGTGATACGCAGCAGGACAAGATCATTTAGCAATATCCTATCGTATATGTATATATATATATTTTCTTTTTCGAAGAATAGTTTTCACAAAATAAATATAAATGAAAAAAAAATAAAAAGAGGAGAAAAAAAAGTAAAATTAAGATTTTTTATAAACAACATCAAAAGTTAGATGAATACACATGTTTGCAAGATGGCGACATCAAAATGTGTAATTTAATCTTTACATGGTATGTTCATATGTCACTGTTGGATAAGTGTCGGTAGTATTGATGATAACACACTAGTCAAATAATCAATGTAAGCAGCATGATGAAAATATATTTTGAATTTGAGTTATACAATTTAATAGTTGATCCTAAAAAACGCAAAATGATATAGAAATACTAATATATAAAATCTATGAACTTACTGAATAATGTACTGCATCTTTTTTATGTGTAACGAAATTTTTGATTTGTTCAATGGTAAAAGTATTCGAAGTGATTGTGTACATCAATGAAAGAACTACAATACTACATGGATAATTGTGAAGAAGTTCTAAAATACAAAAATAACAAATGTATAAATAGTTAACAAATATATTTTTTCACTTACGATATGTTTCATATGCATATGAACTGATTGAAAGAAGAGATTGAGCTTGTTCAACTATTTCTTTCAAATTATTATTAACATTGGATAAATAAGAAAAGAAATGGTCAGGTGTTGTCACAGATATATCATAAGAGAAAAGATCAAGAAGATCAACTTCAGCATCCTATTATACAATAAAATATATCATAATTATATTGTTTTGATAAAAAAAAGCAAATGACTTACATGAATATGTTGAATGTTATCGATTTGACAACATTTAGCAATAAGTTCATAGTCAATAGTTTGTGATGATAATTGTTGATATTTGAATGAAAGTGTAACACAAGCAACAACAGTTAATAAATCAAGTGAATGTTTTTGAATGATAAGTTGTTTGAGTAAGATAGTAATCATCCATGTAGTGGAAGATGATAGATGAAGAAGTAAAGATAACTATAAAAAACATATAATGATGAAAATAGATGAAAAGAAAAAATTTTACTTCATGTAAAAGTTGTTGTATATGTATAGGGAGTGATATATTGAGAAGTTCATTGTATTGATGTTGGTCTTCTTGATTGAGTAGAGTAATAAGAAGATTTGATTCAGAAGACGAAAGTTGGAAATCAGGTGCAGCTCGAATATGTTCTTCGTGAGGAAGAAAAGATAGTATTGAATTCATCTTTTGGTGCGAATGAGTGATGTGATCAATATTTCTCTGTCGCTATTTATACTCATTCGGATAGTGAAAGGAAAAGCGAAAGCGAAAGCGAAAGCGAAAGAGAAAGAGAGACAGAGTGAGCTTGACCAATGAGTGATTTTTGTTCATTCTGTTTGCTTTCTAATTGTTTTCAATGAGCTGGTCAGCTGTTTATCAAGTCACTATAGAATTCATAAAGATGTTCTCTACGGATATATCTCGAGAAAAGTTGTGTTTTTTTAATCAGGTGATATCCCAAGAGTACAAAGTCTAAAAGGTAATCACTATGGAAGAATTCTATGATAATTTTATACGTGAAATTGAAAATAGCATGAATTAATCTATATTAGATGATTTTTTAAATAATTTAACTAAGTATTCAAATTCGGCCTTATTTGTACATACCTTCGAAAATAAAGATTTCCATGGATTTGAAGAGCGAACCATATATATATATACTTGCTACTTGCTTAATTCGATCAGACATATCATGCGTGATTGTTTAATTTTGAATCATTATCGCTTGCATGTTGTTCATAAGGATAAAAGTATCTTTTTGAACTGACGCATCCTCATCTCTTTTTTTTTTGTTCTGATCTTTCATGTAAATCGGCACGCGTTTATTTTTCTTTCAAATATACTCGATTTAAATAATGTTGACGCATCCGCCGCTAATTTTCAATACGCCATAAATCATCATCGCATGTTCAAATGAATGAGTGATAGATAGAAAATCCTATTGAATAGTGTATCTATTTATATCCAACGCAGATTAAAAGATAATACGTTCTATTAAACTCTAATCTTAGACTAAGAAACTTTTATAAACTACAATTCGTTAGTATGAGTATAGAAATACGATGATATTTTAATCGATTGGATGATGTAAGTCTAATAATTGTCATAGATGAACCAACTAGTATATTATTGACAATAGAGATAATCATCTTATGAATGTGTGATAGAATGGAGAGACATTTCACACATAATGCAGCGTAAAATTAATGGTGACATAATAGTAATGACACTGTATCACTATTAAAATATTTTATATGTGGACAAAATCATTTGTTAATGATGTAACTTTGCATAGTTGATATACATATATCTCTGAACAATGAGCTTATCTAGAGTTAATTTTTTATATGCTAAATTGTTCTAGACACTCTAAAAACAATTCTATAAATCCTTGTTCATTAGAGTTATGATTACAAGGCTAGTATTAGTGATGTGAATCAATAAAGGTTCCACTGGAAGTATTTCAGTTTAAGAACTCTGCAAAATGAAACATGATTTTCAAAAAGTACTTAAATGAAGTCGACTTTTATCTAGTGATAATTTAGTGTCGACTACGTGGTTGTCATTAAATCTTACCGAATTATACGTTGATATTTGCCATTTAGATGACGATACAAAAAGTGTTTACACTATGGTAAGTTAATGTATTACTAAATATTTGTCTCAATTTAATTTATTTGAATTATCTGATCAACTATTATTCATCTAAAACGTTTTTCTTTATAATCGACAATAATATATTTACAGACATTGATTTATCCTTTTTAGAATGATCTATCGAATACGTAATGCTTTTCATTAACATGCTGCTGCAAGACTAATGAGTATGATACTCAAATTTTACTTCTTCTCTATCGTATAACAAAACTTAAAGGATTTACTTTGGATATAAATAACGAACAATAAACATTCTTTATCGATAATAGTGATATGAATTTTCAATTACAATCACAGATAAGAGACACTTCTGTCTCTAACAATAATGAATTGTATTGACCTCTTAAATATCCATATTTCATATATATATGAAGATGTTATAATTTCGTAAATTTCTACAAGCATCAATTTATGAATACTCAAGAGAGCATCTTAAGTAGAACATACATATCGTAATCGATTTTAATCATATTGTTTTAAATTATTTTTATAGATATTTATCTTTTTGCTTGTTGAGTACAAATATTCTACAACTCGAAGAACATAATTATAATGTAAATTTTGATTTTATTTGAATTTTTGAAAATGAAATAAGAATCACGGTAATTAAAATAACTAAGTGAGCATTTATAGTATTAAATTTTCTGAACGATTAATGATTATGTACAAACTGATTATCATCTACTCATGTTATTATTTTATTTTTATTTTTCCTTTGAAAACTAATGATGATAGTCTCACAAAATAATTTTGTGATTTCTTCAAAAACAAAAATTTTATTTTTATCTAGATGTGGGCGTGTAATCTCAATACACATTCATATTATATTTATCATTGTCGTTTTACCGAAAAAAATATACATTTAACAGACAAGAATCAAACAAAAATAGGAATAATATTTGTATATATACAAAAAAATAAAGAAACAGATTTTGATAAGAGAAATGCACAAGCGATTTGATCGCAAATCATAATAGAAAATATATATTGAGATATGAATTTATCTGAATTTGACTTCTTGATTTGAAAATATCTGACTTGTAGGAATAAATGAACAAAATTTATTTATATTTTTTACCAGGGCCACCACTATTTTTGCTTTTAGCAGCATTTTCATTTGTAGCACCATTTTTTCGTTTTAGACCTTTGTTAGGAATCGTTTGCGCTGCCTACACGAAGAAATAATTTAAAGAATTTATCTGGATTTTAAACATTCTAAATATCAATACATACAGCTTTTTTAGCATTTGGTGTTGTAGCCGATACAGTATGTGATACAGTAAAAAATGAATCTAATCGACCTTGTTGTGTTGTTGTTCGAGCTTTTGCTAATTTTTTTACACCATTACGAATACGATCTTCACTAGAAAAACCAAAAAAGAAAGATTCGTATATTGAAATTAATACAATACATCATCATTATCGTTAAACAATAGAAAAACATTTATGACATATCTTTCAATTAAGTACGACATCTACCCTAGAGATGACGTACATAAACATATGTTAATAACACATTCTGTTTTGTATTAGCCTTCATATAATTATTCACATACGAAATATTTTCTCTAGTTTTTTCTTGAAATTCATCTGTTTGTCACACTTTTGCTTATTAAGGGCAAAAAAATATGAAAACAGATAATGACATGCGCAAGCATGATTCGTTGGTGTCGTATTTATCACTCATTTTGCTTGTCTACGTTTTTCTATTATTTATTCTCGATCGTTCTTTCTTCTCAACCCTTCGTAATTCTATGAATCATTCTATGTTTTTCACCCTTTTCTCTTCAAGATAAATAAATATATATATTCAACGACGAAGTTACTACTCTACTTACATTACGTTTGTAATTTTACTTAAAACGCACTAAGAAAATGGCTACTACTTATTACATTAAAGTTTACTATACAAAACAAAATCAACAACAACCTGAAATTCGTCGATTTGCGGTATGTTATTTTACTAGTAAATCTTTAAATCAAACTTATTTTATTCTTTCTAGATTGATATCTCACCCGAAAATGATATTTATCAAGAATTATCTACAAAGATTGCATCATTTCAATCGGATAGTCAATTAAAAGATTTTACTCTTCAATATGTTGATGAAGAAAATGAACGTATTACATTCAGTTCAAATGATGAATTACGTTCAGCAATTGCTTTTAATAAGGATGCAAATACTTTAAAGGTTTTTGTTACAATCAATCAATCCGTTCCTCAACAACAGGAAAATACAACTAATCAAGAATGTCATGCTGGTGTTACGTGTGATGGTTGTAATGGTCCAATTACTGGATTTCGTTACAAATGTTTTGTTTGCCCAAATTATGATTTATGTGAAAAATGTTCATCAGCCGGTATTCATTCGGAACATAATATGATTAAAATAACCAAACCAGGAAGCTTTCCTCATACAATTGGTCCACAACAAAATAGTTTTCATGGTCGTCGTCAACGTCGTACACCACCATTTGTACCAAATGGTCAATTTATTGAACAAATTCAAGCTCAAATTCCTCAATGGTTACCTAATCAACAAAATACTGCTCTTTTTCGTGCCCATATGCAACATCATCTTGATTCAATAAAAGCAAATACACAAACACATATGCAAAATTCAAAACAATATCTTGAAAGTGTTGGACAATATTTACAAAAAACATTATCACCATTTGGTATTGATTGTGAATATCATGTCGATGAACAAACAACTTCAACAAATCAACAAGAAGAACAAGTTCCATCAGAAAATCAACAAGAAGAACACGTTCCAACAGAGAATCAAGACGAACAAGTTCCAGTAGTTGAAACTGATTCTACACATGAACCAGATGCTGTACCAAAATATACAAATTTAACTACAATTATTAATAATAATGAAGAACAAACTGCAAGTGCATCAGTACCAATAGTTGAAGAATCAACAAAAATAACAAATCCATTAGAAAAAGCAATTGATGAATGCTTAGAAAAAATGAAAGCAATGGGTTTTACAGATAGCAATGGTGCATTACGTGAACTTGTTCGTTCAAAACAAGGTGAAATTAATGCAGTACTCGATGCAATTAATCCACGTCATTATCAATCGTAATTAATGCAAATTACATTGAAATAAATAAATAAACATTTTTGTCTTTTAACTCTTAAAAATATTTTACTATTTGTAAATTAATCATTCATTTTTCTTTTCCGTTCATTCGAATAAAACATTTGGAAGTGTAACTTCATTCATTATAAAAGATAGATTTTTAATCTTGTACTTACGTAAATCCTTTGTCATTAACCATATATGCTATAAGACCTTCTTCATCTGGTTCAGTCCATTTAAGCTAAAATTTAAATATACAATATTAAAAAAAACAGAATTAATTAACAAAAAAATAAACTAACATCAACTGCATCGTTTGGTAAAACATCAGGTTCTTTAAATAATACTCGTGCTTGTTCGAAGCCCCATTCATCAGGAATAGTGTATTTCTATATAAAAATTAAAAAAAAGGATGTTGAAATATTTTAAAAAACTCAATATAACGAACTTTTTTATCGATATTTTCAAGAATTGTTTCAATATTACGATACTGTTTAATAAGATCAAGTGCACGTTTTTGTCCAATACCTTTTATTGTATCGCAATAATCACATCCAAGTAAAATACATAAATCCGTAAACTATAGTAATAAACAAAACCATAAGATTAGATGAGAAAGTAAAATAAAATTCATTATACTTCTTCAAAATTAATTTCTAAACCTTGAAGAACTTTTGACAATGTAAATTCACGAATTGGCATTTTTCTATAAGAAGAAATTAAATAGAAAATTAATGTTTATTCATAGAATATCTAACAAACCGTGCTTCACTGAATGTTAAATGACGTATAAGTACATCTGTACCAAATGTTAAAGCCTAGAATTATCAAATGAAATAAAAATATAAAATTGTGAAAATTCTTATTTTACATCCATATCTTCAGTACCAACTCCATAAACTTTTCCTTGTTTAACAAGTGCTGCACATTCTAAAGATAAGAAAATATACTGATTAAAGATAACAAAAAACTAAAATTTAGTAAAACTTACGAGCTTCGGCTTCAGTAGGTGCATCAACATAGGGTACACCCATCAATGTCAATAGTCGTTTACATTCTTCAGCATGTTCACGAGTAACTTTAACAGTTCGACGTGCAAATTTATCAAATGCTTCTTCATCTCCTACATTAAAAAAAACATAGTATATTAATAGAATATTTAGCTGATAGTAATTAAGAGTACTAACCAGCTTCTGCAGCTTTTGACATTTCGGCTGCTGCTTCTGTACGTCGTTCAAGACGTTTTTCTAATTCTTTAGATTTCATTTGTGGTGGTTTTCCATCAAATACATAGACTGGTTTTATACCATTTTCAATCATACGAATTGTTCGATAGAACATTCCCATTAAATGACTAGTTGTTTCACCATTTTCATTAGTTAAAGTTTCACCATTTTGTCGAACAGCAATAAGAAATTGATAGATAGACATTGAACTATAATAAACATATAGATAATCATATATTTCTTTTGTTTTATGAAAATGATCATCAATCAATAACTAGATTTTTTAGTATATTTTTGCATCAGTTCGAGGTCTGCACATCGAATATCTTAAAGCTAAAAAAAGAACGTTGTTTTTACAACACATTTTTTGTGTATTTAACGACACTTTTAAGTCATACATAATATTTTTCAGTAGATATTACATGAATTTTAAATATAGTGATTGATTCCATATTCTGTCTTTTTTATGAATTAACTTTGAAAATGACCATCTATCTATTCAAAACTACTGAATGAATCATATCTTTCGGTAAGATGATGATTAGTTTTCTTAGTATTATTGAGAAAACCTTCTATTTTGTACAGTTTATAGAATTATTTGAAGAATAAAAAGATAACAAAATGTAATCATATGTTTTTATAATTACCAAAACGAATAGAACACGTAAAAATTTGTGATTCATCGTATGTCACGTCAACAAAGTTTACTTAAGATATGAAGATATGACGATTCTTATGAATAACTTACGCATCAATTGCAATTTTTCGGCCAAAATAATTCTTTATTTCTCCTTCTTTTATAGATCCTGGTGCTTGATCAGCAATTAATTTTGCTAAATTGTGAATTCCCATTATTAATCAATTAAATGCACGAAATCTGAAAAAACAAAGCAGAATTAAAATATCGAAAATAAAATATTCTTCTGGTTGTTTTAAATATATATATTGAAAACACAAAAAAAAGAAGTAAGAGCAAGAACCAAAAGAATAAAAAGTAAACAAGCACAAGAACAACAGTAACAGAAATAGAACGAACACAGCAAAGCGGATATTTTTCATTTCGACATAAGTTACATAAAGAGAAAAAAAAAGAAAATAACCTAATCAATAACTAATGTTCTTCATAGATTAATAGGATGAAATTTTAATTCCTGGAGCGCCACCTGGTGGTCCTTCATTTTTTCCAGCATATTTTGCTTTTCCATATGAATACGGTACATATTTATATTGTATCATATGTGCTATACGTTGTCTCATTGTTAAAAAGAATAATGTAAAGAAATAAATGACAAGTACTGGCCAAAATACTGGTATATCAAATATGGAAAACATTGTTAATATTAAACTGATAACTATTGCTTTAAATGTTGTATACCAAAATTTAAATTCAGGTAGACGACGCATAAATGGTCGAAATTCATCTGTTGATCGTGTTGGTAAACGTGGTACATGATCACCATCATCATCATCCATATCACGCAATGATGGATCTTGTTTTGGTGTTAAAAAAAGAATAAATTGATTAAGTAAAAATATTCCAAGGCCATAAGCGATAATATAAAAACCTTG
>CAJNOI010000802.1:0-25808 GCA_905250115.1 Adineta steineri | reverse complement strand
CACACCCACAGCCACCTACTCGAACAAACACTCGCACTCGCCCACATTCGCATGTACACCCATCCTCAAAAAGTTTCTTTTGCGAGCTTCAGCGAAAAATCATCAAAAACTATTGTATTTTCGAACATCCCGTCATGCTATCAGATGCTCATATAGGGTGGTACGAAATGTCATACATCCGAAGGTCTCATGGTTGAGGAAAACTGCTTATCGAGAGGAAGAATTTATAGGATAATAACCAAATCTAGAAATGAGTTCACTGACTTGATTTATGATAATATGTTAGAAATGTTACTATATTCTGAATGTGACTGTCTTTTCTCATAACTCACACCTCCAATTCCACTCGGTTGCGTTAAAAAATAATGAATAACGGGAAAACTTAAAAAACTTTCGAAGAATTTAAAAACATGAATGAGATATTATGCATCATTTATGAAAGTTTTTTCTGAACAGCCATGCAAACAACAGAACTTCTCCACCGTAAAAAAGAAAGAAAGTTTTCTGAACCCTCTAAAAAGGTTTGTATATGTCTAAAAGCTTCCAAACGCATCTAAATGTTCAAAAAAACGATTATTGAAATTCACGAAACCTTGAAAGAATCTGATCGCGAGTACAATATTAGAACCATCTACTTCGGAACCGTTTTTAAGTTTCGTACAGCGAAAAAGGTTTCAGTAGAAAATATAAAACCTTGATAGCTTTCCACTGAACTCTATGGTTTCGCCCTATGGTTTTAGACGACTCATTGAAAAACTATCAACATTTCGTATTCTCTTCCAAAACCTTTTTTCGCTATATGAAACTTAAAAAAGGTCCCGAAGAAGATGGTTCCGACTTTGAACCCGCGTTCAGATTCTTCCAAGGCTTCGTAGATTTCGATAATCGTTTTTTTGAGCATTGGGAAGCTTTTAGACGTCTAAGAAACCTTTTTGGACGGCTCAGAAAACTTCCTTAATTTTCTAGTGTTAGAACCATATATTTCGTTTTCTTCAGTACAAGCCATTTGCACGCAATCGAAACTTTCTGAGACCGACCTCGTTTTCCTAAACGTCTGACATATTAAATCTACAAGTGTAGTTTAGACTTTCTAAACTCCGGGTGCGTTCTGTGAAATATAATAGCATCGGAAGAACGAAGTGTGTCTTTTCCAATGTGATCCATTCAAAAAACTTAGCGCACATGTGTTGATCAATACATACTCTGTTCAGCATCTTGAGCAGGTGCATATGAGTTTGTTGTATTTTTTGTGGATGATGTTGATCCCGAATCCGAAGAGGTGGTTGTTGTTTTAGGAATTGTATTTGACGAAGGCGTTTCGTGATGAGAATTGGTATGTTCGGGCGGTCCCTGCGATTGATTTGTCGAATTGAAGTTTGGTGTTTGTCCTGCGGATGCATCTGTTTTCTTCTCTACAATCACGTTTACATGTTCGGGCGATCCCTGCGATTGATTTGTCGAATTGAAGATCGGTGTTTGTCCTGCGGATGCATCTGTTTTCTTCTCTACAATTACGTTTACATGTTCAGGCGATCCCTGCGATTGATTTGTCGAATTGAAGTTCGGTGTTTGTCCTGAGGACGCATTCGTTTTCTCCTCTACGATCACCTTTATATCTTCCGTTGATATGCTGTCGGATAGTAACTAGAAATAAACTTTGTCAACAGTTATCGTATTGAAATCTAAAAAAAGTCTCCTGCGACTTCTTTATTCAGTTTTTATAATATTTTTGAGGGATGGGGAGCATTCATTCTATTCAGCAATGCTGAACATTGTAGGAATCAGTTTCTTTCAAGCCCTGAAACTCGATCGTCACACTAAATAAGAAGATCTACGCGACCCTGATCGAGTTCCGTCAGTTCCTGGAATTCCGAGGCGGAGCTAATTACGGTTAGAACGATAGAACAGTCACCACAGAAAACGATGACGACAAACGGTGAGTCACTAACACCTATTCAAACGTTCTGTCTTTCAATCACCATCTTAAACCAATACGTACATTCATACCTTACCTTTTTCATTGATTCACATATTGGATCAATTCCAGTGTCAACACCTAAAATCTTTTTCCATTTCTTTGCCCATACTTCATGCCACGCTTTGTTGCCACAAAAAATGTAGATAGCAACTACGTTTGGCATATCATGAATCTTTGACACCAAACCCTCACCTAAAGCACCAGAACAGATGACCAGCGCTTTCTTATTATTCGTTTCTTTGAGCCAGTTGATGCATTGTTCTGGTTCTCTACAGCTTTGCACTTCTTTAATGATCTTACTGAATTGGGCAAGTACTTTTTGAGAATCTTCATTGTTTTTATCGATAGTTCCATCAGTCCAAATGAGCAGATAATTCTCAGCTGGTGGTGTGGTGTCCGGTACACCCACTAGTTTGCTGACGATTGAGGAAAAATAGTTCATCTACAGAAGTTTTAATTTACAATATACTTCTCAACTGTAAACAGAAGAGACAAGAACATTCAACAACATAATTAATGGCTTTTTTAATCGAAATTTCCATTTTATTTTGATATACATACGATATCCTTCGAAAGATATCGTGGTGGACACGGTGTCTCCCTGATAATGTGTTTTTATAGATGCTGAAGGTGTGGATGTGGGTGAATGTGGGTGAGGGTGAAGGTCTCTACTCTTAACTCACCGACACCCGCCCTCCTCTTTCCTCAGATTTTACTCAAAAACCTCAGTTTTAAGCTTTTTCTTTCTTGCCTCTCCCTCACAACTAGACTTCCATGGCAGAAGAATACTCTTAATCAAAAACGTCTGAGTTTATATAAGGAGATTTTTCGCCATTGTATCCTGTCTATAAGCTTTAGGAACCGGAGTTAATGCTGAATAAACAGGTTATAAGTAGTGATTAAACATCATAATCGAAACTGAATCATTGCATTTTTTCAGTAATCGGGGTGAATATGTGAGTTCCACATTTTATCCCTGAAAGGAGCTGCGTCGACAAGCGTTTTACATGACACAGTAAGGAAAAGAGCCGACTACTGAGTGTTAATTTTCGTCCCCAACGTGGATATGGAAGTGGGAGAAAGTGAATGAGAGCAGTGGCAGCTAACTTACATACTCATAATCGCAACAGCTGCTATTATTATAGATGCAAAAATACAAATGTTCACAGCATCACTCTCTGTTGCTTTGCAAACAGTGAATGATTTTATGTTGTTTATTCTAAATTTTGTACAGCTACCATTTTCTACTGTCAATAGAATGTAAAAATCGAAAGTGATTGAGAAGAACAACAAAAAAGAGACATACGATAGATTTTTAATGTGCCACATCACTGCGATGTAAGAAAAACAAGCAATTCGCCGAAAAAAATTACCTCTCTGGCTTAAACCAAAGTGGTGAAGGCCAGAAAAAAACAGAGTTGCAATTCATTTACTACGCTGATTTGAAACATATTATTATGATAAGTTGCTCTTAAGAAATATTTGATAGGAGCGACTTATTGTCTTGCATGCTATAAGGAGAGCGATGGTATAATTCAGAGATAGAACTTGTATCATTTATCGAAGACCAGCCAATCTATGTAATATTTTTTCTGCTTTCATGACATTCCATTGCTAAAAATTTTGGACGTACATAGTATTTTATACATAATACAGAAAAAAAGTTTTCGTAAAAGACGATCAACTCATTTGTTCATATCCTAGCTCGAAAAATTCGAGAATAGAATCGGCTTCATATAGAACAATATTAAAATACAACACGTTACATGAAGGAAAGGTCGACGTGTGATGCCGATTAGCAAATCCGGAATCGGTAGGAACTCTTTACGAATCCAGCTCGACTCAATTCCTGGAATTAGCAGGCGGAACTGGATCGTGTTCAAATTAAATAATCTTCTAAAGCAACACAATATGAGGATGAGGGTTATTTGAAATTTCGGGACTGGGATTGATTTCCGGAATTCGGTAATCGGTGGTGGATGTAGGTGTAACTATCTCTATTCTTAGCTCACATCCCACACCCACACCCACACCCAAGATGTAATCAAGAGATTATTGTCGTCACACTAATTCGTGTGCTAAATCCTAAACTCCGCAAGGTACTTAACGTGGTGAAGCAGATTATTCCCTTTTTACTGATGATCAAGTGTACAAAGCTGAGAGTGTGTTGCTCACCATTACTATCACGGCTAGTTAAAAACTCTACTCACTTAATAAATACTCAAATTCATCTTTAGCCTCTACATTTATCAATCGAAAGACAAAAAAAATCGCATCTTACTTACTACGCACTTGTGAAATAATTTGCTTCTCTTCGTACGAGTGACAATAATTTTTTTGAAAAAACAAATGTAACAACGAGAGATGAGAACAAAAAATATTCCTTCCGATGTTGAGAATGTAAGAACGATAACAGACAAGTTTCTTTTTCGGTAAGGAGCCTGATGACGAGAAGAAATTAGTTTTTTTTATTGGAAGGAGAATGCAGAAATGAATACAAAAAAATTCTTCAAACAAAAAGAATATAATTATGATTGTGGACAATAAGTTTTTTCGGAGAGTATATTGTAAGAAGACAAACAAAAACCAATTATTTCAGAAGGTAGAATGCAGCAATGATGAAAGACAAGTTTCTTTTTCGAGAAAGAGTCTGATGATGAAAATAAATAAGTTTTTTTGGCAGGAGAATGCTGAAATGAGTACAAAAAAACCATCTTAAGGGTGTGGGTGTGTACTAGATGTGAATGAGGTTGTACCTGTGTGTGTGGGTAGCTGAGACGAGGGCGAGGGTGTGAGTATTAATGATGAATGAGAAGGATACCCACATCCAGCCATCCTATTCCACGATGTTGAATATTGCGAAACTAGTTTCGCCCCCGGAATCAGATCGACTTCAAATTGTATAATATCCAAATACAACATATGACATAAGAGTGAGATTGACGTGTGATGTCGGCTAAGAAATCAGAAATTTCGTGCAATTCCTTCTCTACTCAATTCTCGGTATTGGACGGAATTGATTCCTTATTCGGAACTGGTTCCTGCAATGTTCAACATTAGAATAGGATGTATTCTCAGGAAATCAGGTTCAAAATGGTGTCAGCACAATGTCATATTAGCCAGACCTGTTACTATGGAATTTTTAATTAACCAATTCTATCAGACATAGTTTAACTGATTAAATAAATGAAATGTGATTAGCTTCTATGGTTTCCAAGGTTTGTAAAAATTGTTTCGATAAACACTAAAAGCAAACATTTTTAACAAATTATGCCGATAGGATTGAACTTCGTATAAATAATAATGACAGCTGTCCTCAACATCTGATAAAATTAGATTAAGAATAACTCCTTATTTTTATATTTTTTATTTAAAGTTACACGAACTCCTGATCAGATCTAAATACTAGAAATTCGATGTTTACGATGTTGCAACTAAAACTATATTATAATCAGTTATCCTGATGTATGGAATATTTTTTATAGATTGCTGATATTTTATTCATTCGTACATTCTTCTTTGAGATTATCATTTGGAGTATATTCCATAATAATAAAATAATTCGCGATCTTCTCTATTTAGAGAATATGACACAAAAAACCTATCTACACCGAAAATCCAACATTTCCAACTTGAGGGTATGGATCAGAGCACCTGATGGGCCGGGCTGGGCCTACAAAAGTCAGCCCATGGGTCAAACAACTTTGGCCCGGCCCATGGGCTGCATGTCTTATTAAAATTTGGCGTATACATAGTTTGCGTTATCTATTTAATTACAATTATTTATTATCGTTCTTTGTTATTTTATTTGATAAGTTAAATCACGATTTACTTTTTGAATATTATGAGAATAAATAGATTTTAAAATACGAATAAATCGAAAAAGAGAAGAAAGTATACCAGTTTTCGTACACCAATAAAGTTTATGCGTAAGAAAACGAAAATATTATAAATCCCAAGATAGATTCAAAATATTTTGTAAATAAAGGAATAAGAGGCGGAGAGAAAACATACTACTTTTGTAAATTTCTTACTGAACAAATTACTACTATATTATCAAGTTGATTAAGACTTAAACATGCTCGGCGTTCATTAATAATAGAACCTTTTGAGCTGAAACACTTTTCAACTGCTACCGAAGACACATGAATCTAATGTATTTGCTTAGCAAGTATTGATAAAATAGGAAAAGCTGCTTGATAATCTTTCCAAAAGCCAAGAGGGTTTGAAGACAGCTTAGTCTTATCGAGCTCCCTAGACAAATATCTTGTTAGTTCAGCAGCTTGTAACAGTATATTCTAATATTTTAGTCAAAATTCAGTTTATGGGCCGCCCATCAAAAATCGAATCAGCCCAGCCCAGCCCATGGTTTTTTATTTTGAAAAATCTGGCCCATGGGCTGGGCTGGGCCGGGCTGGGCTGGGCGGTTATGGGCTTGGCCCAGCCCATCAGGTGCTCTGGTATGGATGTCTCTCTTTTCGAAATTCAAACTCACCCTCATCTACACTGTATGTAATCTACGAAATTTGTCTTTGGACACGACTCTTTGCATCATACACTGATAAGAAAAGAATAGTATAGCTGTCGAAGACGAAGACAAAAAAAATATTTCGTTCTCTTCTTCATTCTTTCTGTTACAGTATCGTCTTATACGTCGAGTAAAACACACCATTTTTCTTCTTACACTAGCCATGACTGAAAAGCATACAGGTCATAATTACGCAACAGCAAACGCAGAGCACTTTTCAGAACGTGCACGTAGTTACCGTACTGAACTGCTCGAAGAATTGGCAAGACGATGTGCTACAAGTATTCAAAAAATATATCCATTTGATGTGAATACAACAGAAGTACTCGATTTTGCTTGTGGACCTGGTCTTGTTGCCTTCGAGCTTTTGCCATACACCAAACGTATAGTGGGCGTTGATTCAGCACAAGGAATGGTCGATGTTTTCAATCATGATGTAAGAGTTTAATTCGCTTTATTATTGACAAAATGTCTGCAGCGTTAGTTTCATATTATAGGCTCAAAAAAAGAACATATCACTGGATAAAATACATTGTGTCAAAATCGATTCACTTAAAGGTGATCAATCTGATGTCGATGGACAACTATTCGATGTTGTTATGTATGTTAAATAAGATAAGATATAGAATTATTATAGTATAATATTGATTGTCTAGTTGTGTACAAGCGTATCATCATTTTGAAGATCCAACACATATCACCAATGCACTTGCTCAACGACTCAAACCAAAAGGACGTTTGATTGTCATCGACTTTGCCGATGATGAAGGAACTCAAACTATTCTTACGCGCAAACGCGAAGGTGCACACATTCATACAGTTGCTCATAAACATGGTCAGTATATTGCAAACTGATATTCAATAATTTATATATTTTATTTCTACAGGTTTTTCATTCGAACAAATGACAGATATGTTTAAATCAGCTGGCTTACAAGATATTCATGCAGAAGTATCCGAGCTTGTCTTTACTTTTCTTCAATTTAAAATTCTCTTTCCATTTAGTATGGTTTCAAAATATCAAAATCTGAAATGAAGTCTTATCAAGGTCATGAACTCTTTGGCAAAGCACTGGATGGTGATGACGATATTTCATTGCAATATTTCGTAGCACATGGGGAGAAACAATCATAACAAAGAAAACTAAATATATTCTTGTTAAAATTGTCATAGCGATTCATTTTTTTAATCTATCTATGTTTGTTTTACGTCGTTTTCGAAATATTCTCTAGAAATACAAAGACGAAATTGGAGCTTGCAGAAGATTCTAATCAATGATACAAGTCACGCATTTGGACCTGTTTTGATATATTCAAAGAAAAAATATAAGCGAAAATGGATTGAATACTAAGGATTTGTGTGAAAAAAGATTAGTTGATGATATATAATTTAATACTCTCTCCAACATAAGTAATTATCATCATAGATCCAATTACTGCCAGGTTCGTAGAGTAGTACACATTTCATTCCATCTACAGTGCCACACCAAGACCAGACGAGTTCAACAGGTGTACCACTTGCTAAGCATAGTTCATTCTCGGACCAAGATGGATCTGAAGGTTCAACCATATGCACACATTTTTCTCCGTTAAAACGATTACAATCAGTACCACGTGATCGAAAACTCAAAGGTAATGGTTTATTGGTACAAATATAATTATCATGCCAACCTGATGGATTAAGCATATCAACACGAACACAATACCAACCTTGAATAACACCATTTGAACTAAAACGAAATTCAAGTGGATCATTAAACCATGCTTCTCCTAAACAGATCAATCCCAAAAGCACTAAACTTGAGACTTGAAATGAATTAAACATGTTCGAATCGTTAATAATCGTTGAGTGCAATAATATTATTTTTCATCAATATCATTTAAAAAGTGGTAGTGAGAACTACTTTCAGCTGTTTTAAAAGTACAATCTAATCTATTTTTCAGATTTGTTTTCATTTATAAGATTAGCGAAAGGACAAGTCGCTTTCTCTCAAACACGAAAACAATCACACATACAAGAATAATTAGAAGAAATGAATGAATATAAGCATTCAAATAATATCTATCGCTTAATTTGGCATACACTTCATTTTGATCAAGTAACTCAGGATCAGTCATAGTTTTTACTATGTCTGTCTATTTAATACATACTCATACCATTTTATTTCGGAACATGATTTCATACTTCAAATAGTACAACCAATCTTTATGATTAATATCAAAATTATGATATAAATACAATAAAAAACGAAAAAGGACATACTTTATATGACTCATCTGTAAATTACACAGTGAACACCTGTCATACAAAGAAACGAGTGAGAAAGAACGAAAAGAAAATTTTGTTTTTTTTCTTCGTCATACGAATATTGCAATGTACTTTTGACTAAATAAAAAAGACCTTTTTTCTCTCTTCATGATATAAAGTAATTAAGATGATTTTATCTGGTTATTTATCCAATTACTCACCTCCATATAAACCATATATATATATGTGTGTACAGACTACTGTTGACATACGATTATTATAAATTTTATTTTATTCATTAAAGCAAGACAAAGAAGAAAATATGCTTTCTATCAAATTCATTACCACATCCATCCTATTACTTTTGTTAGCCATAACTGTTACAAGTGAGTAGTCTTCATGTTTTCATTAAGAAGAATAATAATATTATTTTAGATGGTTCAAAAAAACGATCTGTAGTCTCTGGATGCACATTAACACCGGAAATTGAAGAAGGTCCCTATTATTACAATGGATCATTAGTACGACAAAATATAACGTAAGTGTCAGACTAGATTTCTAACAGAATTTTTGTATTTTAAATATGTTTGGTATCAAACGAACGATTATATAAAATTTTATTTAATATTATAGTGAATCACTCAATGGTATACCATTTACTCTGACGCTTAATGTTATCGATACAAATAATTGTTCAGCTATTGTAAATGCAGCAGTAGATATATGGCATTGTAATACTGTTGGTGTTTATTCACATTTTGAAACTAGTACATTGAGTACAACAACATATTTGAGAGGTATAAAATTGACCGATACAAATGGACAAGCAAAATTTATCACAATTTATCCAGGTTATTATGGTGGCCGTTCAACACATATTCATGTTAAAGTTCGTTTTGGTGGTACAGAAACTAGTAGTGGATCAATCTATTACTGGGGCGGACATACATCACATACAGGACAAATCTTTTTTAATGATAGTATTACAACATTAGTTCAAAATACAGCCTATTATAGTTCAAATACTGCTTCACGTACTCTCAATAGTGTTGATCGTGTTTATACACAACAAGATGGTGTTGATTCATTAGTTACATTAGCATATGTTGATCAAACAAAAGGTGTTAGCGGTGGGTTGACAGGAACAATTACATTGAAAGTTGATTCAACAGTTGGAATTAGCAGTAGTAGTACTAGTCAAACATCAACAACAACAAAGGCGTCAACTAGTAGTACAGCACAGCAGCAACATGGTCAACAGAATCAACATGGTCAACAGAGTCAACCAGGTCAACGGGGTTAAGATAGTAGAGGATATCAATGCTATTTAAATACTTAACAATATTATTTTAAAATTCAGAATTTCTTTTTCCATTTTCAAATGTGTACATAATTTTCTAATGTTTTTTTCAAATAAAAATCATTCTTCAATCTTAATTTTGTGCCTTCATTTTAAGTGAAATCAGAACTCTGAATTTATTAGGAGTTTGAATTCATCAATCGAATAAGGAAGAGCGTTGATGAGAGACCTAGATCTATTTATACCCTGATGAAATACAATAAATTTTGATTTTAACAATAGTTTTATTACTAGTTTTTATAATATAATAATACAATTAATGAATAACTAGTGCTTTCAGCACTTCAAGTGCCATCGTCAGTAGAATGAATACTGTAATGTGATGTTGATTAAGCATGATATAATGAACTATAGTTGAGTGTCAGTGAATATCATAAATAACAAATACAACAACTAATAGAACACTATAATATTATCTATTTAACTAGTAATAAAACTATTGTTAAAATCAAAATTTATCGTATTCATACCCTCATTCTCGTCTACAGCCAGATCCACGCTCGCACATGTCTTGCTTCGGACATTTTATTGACACTATAACGATTATATATTTTTTATTATTATAAATAAACAAAGTTATTCATTATTGTAATAAAACGCTTTTCTCGTCTTTGCCTGTAGTGGTATTTCTATTTTTAAATTCAATTACTTATATCATAGTATAATAGCTGATTAAAAAACAACTACTATATATAGTTTTAATATAGTAACAAAGATTAGTATACTATAGTTCTTAATATATAAATTAACTCCTCGATTTTTAAAAGAGGATTATCTCTATTAATCCAAATAGATTGCTTGTTTATTGATTTAGAAATTTTTGAAAATTATGTAAGACAACATTAAAATTGATACAATAAAACAAACAAGACAAAATAAATAAACGAAAAATTTAGTTAATGATTAAATTCTGTTCATTCATGTATAATTGGTATTTGATGACGTGCTGCCTCTGTATGACGACGTTGATGTGTTATTGATATTGGTTGAATTTGGATTGCACGTCTAATATGAAAAACTTTTGAAATTAATCGAAATAATTCTTCTCTATATACACGAGCTGAAAGTATGTAGAGAAAAAAAGTTGTTGCATATGAAAAATGAAATAGAAAGGGAGCAATTGTAAAAGCATAGAAAAATTTTAATGTTGGAGTAAAATCTGTTGGTAAAATTAACATTAAATATAAGATACATAATGGCATATTTAATATAATATAAACAGCTACTTGAAGAAAAAGCATACGAGCTAGTTGACCTTCTGTACGACGATGACGCATTGTTACTTGAGGTATAACATGTAATTGAGTTGTATTATAAATTGTTAATAAACCAAAAATAATCATTAAAATTGGTGGGACAGCAGCATATAATATTATTTGTACAAGATTAAACACTTGATTATAAATTGTTTCTGATCGAAGATAACATCCATACCCATCATCACGTAATTCATATAATACAAGAGTATTTATGAAAAAAATTAAGGTACATACAACAAGAATTAATATTGACCATTTAGCAATAACTACATTACTAAATCGACGTAATTTAGCATTGGATGAACTAGCACAAAATCGATCTATTGATGCTAATACAATAAAATATGGTGATAAAAATGGACATGCACTAGTAATGAATTGAAGAATTTTACATGAAGCATTTGATACTAATTGACCATCCATATTGTATCCATTAGCCAATAAGAAATAAGTAATAAAAACAGTGTAGATAAGATTATTCGAAGCAAGAGCTAAGAAATATTTTGAACATGCATGGTTACGAAGGTTAGCTCGTGTAAGTATAATTATATTGAGAGAATTTCCAGTGATACCCAATACCATAATGACCGGTAATATAATTTGAGCAAGTTTAATAGAAATTTCTGCAAGCGTCTCAGACATTCTTTCTTATTCTGACAATTTTCAATGATATACTATCGTTTATATACATTCATTTATTCCTAGAAGCAATTTTCTATTTTATTTGATAGATATATCGCTAAATTTAGAAACAAATTTGAGTTTATTAAACTAATATCCGGATATTTTTTTTATTTTTTATGTTAAATTATGAAAAAAAATTACCTTGTCGATTAGTAATACCTTTAATCTCTTTAGATTACTTTTCCCGTATTTCTATTTGTAAAATTATGATATAGACAGTTCTTCATGTCTTTTCTTGACATTTTCAAGTGCAAGTGATGTTATTAATTAAATTACGTATCAAATTTAAATATGATTACGAAATCATTTTTTTAGTAAACAATGAATTCTTGTTTGAAAAGATATGTAAATCATTCGAAGGATATATAAATAAATATTATATTTTGCATTAAAACAGTTTATGAAAGTATGGCATTACAAATCCCTGGATGTGTGTAATACTCACCAGGGCTTGAATAATTTTCCATTAAGTTTTTACCAGAGGTAGGGTTTAAAATTCTGTCTATAATAAAAATAGTATCACATATCCGGGGACTTACGATCAGTAGTTTAAAATATTTATCATTTTTTTACTCTATATAAAATTGTATATTGTCGGAATGCTATAGTGAAATTCAGTATAAGTCTAATACAAATTTCATAAGTATGTAAACTATCAAATCAAGAACAGTTTCCAGAATTTCTCTTTAAGTTCATTTTATGTTAAAAATTGTTAATATGATTAAAACTCATTGTTGAAAACACTTTTTCTTTAACATAAAATACCATTGGTTGATTCAATAAGTTTTCACTTCACTCTGAGAATATCGTCACATGTTGTAACACGTGCTCATTATACAACAATCTCTTGAATATTAATGACTACGAAACTCCTTTCTACTTGGAATAGATATTAATTAAACCGTGATGTTAATAGTAATACTTGTATGGAAACCAACTTCTTCGACAACATATATAACTTATATCCTCCCACGGATGTGTACTATTTTAGACGTCATGCCTTCGCTTTTATTAATTATTTATAGACCAAGCTACAATGAATCAGAAACATTCATATGAAAATCTGCAATTCTGATCTAGTATTTTTAATTTATTCGATTTTCCCTTTTTTTTAGTAAATAGTTAATTTCAGTGTTATCTCAAATAAGTACACGACCATATTTACTTCCGAGTGAACATAAAAAATATGTGATATTGTTGTCTATAAGTATACACCTATATTATGTGTTCGTATGTAAAAAATCTAATAATAAGAATCAAAATTTGACTATTCTTACTGATATTATTATGGTTGACATAAATAAAACTTGTACTAAAAATATTCCATCTATTGTCTACAGATTCTAACAGCAGTAATAAATTACTTCATTTTCTATTGAATATTTTTATGCTAAGAACATAAAATCTATCAGCTGTATTTTATTGAAGATTTTTAAAAAAAGATGAAGAGCAAAACTGTGGCTGTTTTTTATCGAATTTTATAATTAAAAGTTGGTTGTTGAATGTTTCGAATAATAACTTGAATAACAACTATAATGGTGAATGAGTCGATTATTTTACTATATTGACAATACAACTTTTCTCTTTGTTTCATGATTCATCACATATAAGTATATTGTACTGAAAGTGGAGAAATTACTCGTTCACACTTGCTTCTAAATACAATATGCGTATATAGTTCTGTTTCTGACATTTTACTCAAAAAAAATTTATTCTATCGCAGTAAATTGGAAATGAAATAAGTTTTTGAGTTTTACAAGAAACAATAAATTAAATATTATTAATCATCTTCTTATTAGCATTCATTTTATTTTAATTATTTTAATATTACAACGAATAGATTAAATATAAAGTGCAGTAAATCGATAATTTATATAGATATAAAGAAGAAAATTTTATACAAATATAAAAGAAAAATATGAAAAAATATAAATCAATAGAATTTTCGACCATTTTCAGAATAGTAAAGTCGGTCATCATCAGTAATACTAGAAACACCAGGACATATCTTGAGGGTGTGAATGTGCGTGTAGATGCGGAAACCAATCAATATTCACACCCACACCCTCAAGATGGGATATGATGGAAAACCAACGGAAATTATCCGGTAAATTCCGGTGTGGAATACTGCGTCAAAAAATGTCGAACGATGTAGGAACCGATCGGTTCCGGGTCGGATTGTTTGACCTGGGATGTCATTTTTATTTTCAACAACTAATTACATACTAGTAAAATTGATGGCAGTAAGTAATATCCCTTATCATATTCTTTGTTCCTTTGTGTTGAAATTGTACATTGTTCGTCAATTTAAATATATATCATACACTTCCTTTTCTTAAACTGACGAACAATGTGCAATAACAAAATACCTTCCCCTGATCCCCAAAATAATAAACAAGTATGATTACTAAAATTATATTTTTTTTAATTTTTAGAATGTCGCTTCAACCCAGTGATATATATTCGCTTGATAATTTAGAAGTAAATATTATTATATTTAATCGCTTAAAAATTCATCTATTTTTTAATTTAGAACATCAACAACAACAACACAACAAATGCACCACCAATTCGTCGTCTTAATGAAGTTATTATCAGTCAACAAAATGAAAAAATTGCGGAATTGACGGAACAAAATGGGAAACTCATAAAAGATAATGATCAAATAACACAGAAAATAGAAGAAAAAGATTTAATAATTGTAAAATTAAATGAAGAAGTAACAATTTAAAAACACAAATTCAAATTATAATGTCAGAACTTCAAATCATTAAATCCAGGACGATGGTTCCTGAAGCAGGATTCCATGACTTTCCGTCAAAACCCCTAACGAAACTCACCATTTCTGGGCGGAACCCGTCCGAAAAATGGCAGGAATCCGATGGAGAAGTGAGGTAACCGTATTCGGCTGCCGGTTTTGACATGTTCCTGTCGATTCCGGTCCAAACCAGATAAATCCGGTCATCGGATCCGTTCAACAGGAATACTGCTTCCATAAAATCTCCGAAATACCAAGGAACCGGCCGTTTCCGTGCCGGATTGTTCGACCTGGGTAATGATGTAATAAGGGAATAGACGGTGATAATTTAGAATATAAACAATAATATACAAAATGCACTACCAATTCGAACTCTGATCGAACTTAATGGGTTCGGGTCATTTAACCGACAATCACTTCACTGACACCATTTCACCGACAGGTACCATTCACCGACAGATAATTTTTATCATCCCAATTGATTTCCGTAGAGGCCAGTCAGTGTAGTAGATTCCAGGACAAAATGCGGGTGACTCACACCCTTAAACAAATAGCGCATGAAAAAGATATGGTGATTATTAATATACAAAATGAAATGAAAAAATTAAGAAACAATTTTGAAAAACTTAATATAGCATTTAAAATAATAACTTAATTAATATTGAATAATATTATCTTTTTAGAATAAGAAAAAATTGAAGCTGAAGTTTTTCAAAACATGAATCATATGTTCAATCAAATTTAAATAATTTTTTTTGTAATACTTCTATTAATATTTGCAAATAAAAAGATGTGTTGAGGTGCACAAACACCTTTAAAAAATAAATAATGTTACATAATTCAAAATTTTAAAACCTGAAATTATGAATAATTTACTTTTGCATGTTGTGTATACTTAGAAATTTGTATTATGTGTTCGTATGTTGATAATCTTAGTTTACTTATTTAAATATCACGATGATATATTGTACATAATTGCTAAGATTGTATTTTCTTAGTGAAAAACAAAACCGTAGCTTTTTTTTGGTTGAATTTTATTATTAAAAGTCGGTTGTAGAATGTTTGGGACAATAACGTGTTCTATGATTCATCATATATAAGTATATTGTACTACGTTTGTAACATTTTACTAAAAAATGAATTATTTTATTACAGCGGCTTTGAAATATATCAAGAATAGAATAAAGCGCTATTTTTAATAAATTTGTTTTTGATTTTGTGAAATGATTTCTTTTGATAAAAAAGATAAGAGATATAGTATAGTCAGTTATTCATCATCATCTTTCTCAAAAGATAGTATTGATTCTCAACTATCAATAATAGAAAATTATTCAAATAAAGAATCTGAAAAGAAAATTACTTGTTCGAAACAATTTCTATTTTATGGTCCATTAGTGGTATGTTTAATTCTTTTAATAAGTGGAATTATTTTATTTATGTTTATTGAACAACAACATAATAAACATGAAAAAGAAGAAATTATTAGAAATAAAATAATTTATCCATTTACTTCAATTGCACATGGTTTGTTTTATTTAAATAAAAATTAGTATTGAATTATTCAATTGAATATTTTAGATAATTTTATGCCTGTTACATGTTCATATAATATATTTGACAAGTATGAAATGTATCGTGCTGCAACGACTTTAAGATGTGGTAGTTATCGTTCATCCTTGATTCATATATTTTATTTTAATTATTCCCGTCCAATAAATTATAATGAAAATATTGTTATAAAGAATACGAGTATTCCACCAAACGTTCAACTTAATTTTGATTTTTTAACAAAAATGAATTTTAATTCATTTGTTCTTATTTTACTTGATCAAAAACATGCATTTTTTCCATCAATTCTTCTAGTTCTTCATTGGATTCGTTACTTTTCATCATTTGTAGAAGATGGATATGATATTTGTCAATATAAAGATTTGTATAGTGAGAGGAGTAAGCCTCACTATAAAATGGCTTTACTTTATGCAACAAATTCTAGTCAGACTATGATAACAGCAAAAACGATATGTTATATAACACTGAATTGGTCTACATTATCTAAATATATAGAATTCATTGGACTAGAACTAGTAGCCACAATGAAATTTCAAATTATTTTAGATTGAAATAAAATTTTAAACTATATATTAGTTAAACATCAAGATTTTGTTAGTTTTGCTGAATCTTACTTACAGCTAACACATGAGACTAAACTGCATTCGGTATATATATTATCTGGATGATTTAGCATATGATATGTGCGACATCTATGTATGACTCAATTGATTTTTTACTGATTGTATTAAATATTATTATGAATTTTCTAATGAAAAGAATATTTTAAAAATAAAGTAAAAATCGAAAAATAGCGTTTGAAATGATTTCAATAAAATATATTTCTATTGGTTTTAAAAGATCAAATGATCTAATTGTTCTGCAAATCTGACATCACAGCATTCTTTCAAACTGCTGATTAGCATTTTTTTAAAGTTAAAATTGAGATAAAAAAATGGAAGCAAAATTAGCTGAATTCCGTAAATCACATGCTCAGAAGCAGCCATCGATCAATTGGCGTACAAGTGTATCTCGTCTAACATCAATTTTTTCAAATTCATCAAAACAATCTTTTGAAACAAATGTCAAAAAAGATGAAGATGAAAGCGAAGAATCTGTATCTGTCATTAATTGGCAGATAATTTTAATAAAATTTTTTGTTTGGTTAACATTATTTATAATTTTTATTCGTATTGAATTCGGTGCTGTTTATTTTATAATATCTCTTCTTTATATAATATGGTCTAGTTTAAGTGCTCATCGTCGACGTTCTAATGAATTAAGTGCTTATTCTGTATTTAATCCGAATTGTGAAAAAATTCAAGGAACATTTTCAGCAGAAGATTACGATCGACAATTAAGACGTGGTGGTTCACCTTTTTTTTCTTCTTGAATTTGTTTTCTTTTTCAGATGATTTCTCCAGTTAAACGTTTATGTAATTCATCCGTAATAAAATATCATTGGCGTCCAATTGTTGATGATGATTATCTTCGTTTACCAAATTTTCAATCAATGATTGTTGCTCATATAAAAGATCGTCGACTAACACCAGAAATAATTTCAGTAATAAATAATATTTATCCATGGACAACTTCATTAAAACATATTAGACGAATACATAATTCAGATATTCTTCTATATCCTTTAAATTTTCAACAACCACTTGAACAAGATTTATTTGAAAAATATTTTGATAATGAAACAAAAATAATGAATATTCCAGAAAATCCTTGTTTATTAAAATGGCAATATGATAAATGTATAAAAGAACATTGGTCAAATATTATTTTTCGTGAAAATAAAATTGTTGAACAATCACAATTAAAAAAAGATTTAACAGAAAATGATGAAATTATTTTAGATTTACTTAAGGTTTAAAATTAAAACATTTTTTTTCTTTTTATTAAAAAGAAATTTCTTTTATAGAAAATTCAAGATAATGATCAGGATTCTCGTTGTGCAATTATTGTTGATAATGAACAACAAATTCCGTTAGTTGGAACACGAGATTATCGTCATGAACATCCATTACAACATTCAACAATGGTTGCTATTGATTTACTTGCAGCAAATTCAATTTATTCAAAAGAAAATTTTCTTGAAAAATTTCTTGAAAAAAAAGAAAAAAAAGCTTATTTATTAAATGGTTGTTCAATTTATTTAACACATGAACCTTGTATAATGTGTGCTATGGCATTACTTCATTCAAGAATATCAAATGTTTATTATTTAAAAGAAAATCAACATGTAGGAGCATTGGGATCGAAATATAAATTACATACTTTAAAAAAGACAAATCATCGTTTTACGGTTTATCAGTTAGAACAAATAAATCTTACTGATAATCTGAATACTTCAGAATAAGAATTTCATTGTTTTATTTGTTAAGTCATATGAATGGATTTTTTCAGATATACATGTATTTTATTTTATCTTGTATTCGATATCCATTAAATAGATTTATTTATCGACAATTTTCAACTTCACCAACAAATCGGAATCTTTTTAAAAGTTTATATAATCATTTTCAACATGGACAAAGAGCAAAAAAAGCTGCACAAGAACGTGGAATTGATTTGAAAAATTTAACTCCAGAACAAAAATTAAAACTTCGACCAATCTTACGATTAAAAAGTGCATTTCGTGTTGTTAATGTTGTAATGGGTATGATGGCAGTTACTGCTTTTATTGTTTGGTATAAACGTCGTCAAACCCAGTATTATATTGGCAAAGAAATCAATGATGAATTAAAACCAATTTGGATGGATTTAAAATATTTTAAACATAAAGGTGCTTTAATTGATAATTATTTATTACCTGAACAAATTGTTGGAAAATTAAATGATATAAAAAAATTTGAATTTAAGAAAACTGATTGTATTTGTTCATCTTTTCCTAAATCAGGAACAACATTAATACAAGAAATTGTTTATTTAATTCAAACAAATTTTGATTATGATTCAGCAAAACAAATTGATATATCTGAAAGATATTCATTTCTTGAATGGCCAACTACAAATCTTAAAAAACTATCTTTAAATTCAAATGAAAAAACAAGATTTTTTAAAACACATTTACCACCAAAATTCTTTAATGAAACTTTTCCAAAAGCGAAAGTAAAAATATTTCTTTGTAAATGAAAAATAAATATTTAATTTTTATTTAAAGGTAGTTTATGCTTATCGAAATCCAAAAGATGTAACTGTATCATATTTTCATTTTCTTCGTTCAATTAATATTGAATTAAAATATTCTGGACCATGGAATCAATTTGTTCAATCCTTTCTTATTGATGAAGGTTCGAAATGGAATTTTTTAAAAATAAAATTAATTTTCTTTTTTTAGTTTATTATGGACCTTGGTGGAAACATGTTAATGATTATCATGCGTTAAATGATCAGATTTTTTTTGTTAGTTATGAAGATTTACTTACTGTATGTATTCAAAAGTTATTGTGAAATATTTGAATGTTTTGTTTTTATAGAATTTTCGACCAACTGTTCGTCGTTTAGCAGCATATTTAGGAAAAGAAAAAGAATTAACAGATGAACAATTAGATAAATTAGAAAAATGGTGTTCATTTGATTCAATGAAAAATAATTCGAGAGTTAATTATAATTGGATGAAAGAATGGGGTTTTACTAATAAAAATTTTTCATTTTTAAGAAAAGGTAACAAAAAACGATTGTTTAATAAGACTAGTATATATGTTTTTGTTTATTTAGGTGTAATTGGTGATTGGTTAAATTCTTTTGATGTTGATCAATCAAGACAATATGATACAATGGTGTCTAGTCGTATTTCTTCATCTATCCCACCATTTAATTATGGAATATCTTCCGAAGATCAACAACGACTTTATGATTATGATTCTGAACGACGTCGTTCCGAATCATCTCCAAAATAAAAAAAATTCTTTCTCATATTTTGTTTAAATTAGAAAGAAATGTTTGCTATAGTTTGGATTCTTGTTTTTGTTTTATATTTGTAGATGCAAAAGGCTGAAATTCATTGGTCGCCTAATGATCGTAATCAATTAGCAGAAATTGGAGCTGAAATAATAATTCATACATTTGATCGACCATTAAGTGGAGAAAGTGGAAAATGTGTTTTAGGTGGAACAAATAAAAAAACAACAAGTCTTAATTATCCATTACATGAAAAAAATAATATCAAAGTTAGTTCATTTGATTTAGTTATAGAAATTTTATTTTTTGTTTTTACAAAATGTTTAGTGTTGTGCATGGTGGCCTTCACAAGAATATCCATATGTATTTGCTATTGGACAACCAAATGGAAGAATTATTTTTGAAAAGTTTCTATTTAGTTTTTTTTCTTTCAAGAAATTCATTTCATTGATTTTTCTAGTGTTAAAGATCGGTCAGATCCATTAAGTCAAGGAAGAATAGGTTTGATTATTAATTTCAAAGAAAATCGAATATTGATAATGTTTTATTTTTTTTCTTGAAGTAATTGATACGAAACAAGGACGACCATGTGTTGCACTTGCGTGGAATCCAAAAATACCAAATTTAGTAAAGATTTATTTTAATCTCGATAATTTAATTAAAATTTATTTTTTGTGTAGCTTTTATCGGGTTTTGATAGATATCGTTCAGAAAATTGTTTATCTGTATGGGATATAAATCATAATGGTATGTCATCACCATCATTACAAACAGGAACAGGAATAACATCATCATCATCATCAAATGTTGATGAATATAAAAGAGTTGATATGTTAATGCATAATCAACAAGTTTGGAAGCCAATATTTGATCATGGTTTAAATGAACAATGTCATTCATTAGCATGGTTTAAACCAAATGAAAAAATATTTGCTGCTTGTACAACAGCGCATAATCAAAGAAATATTAGAGTTTATGATATACGTGGTTAGTTTTTCCTTCATTTTGTTTTTTTTCATAAAGATTAGAAATCGAGCTAAAGAAACAACTGATATTTTGATTATGAATAGTCCCATCAACACATGTAATTTCATTTCCAACCAAAGCTCCATTTAATTTATGTTGTGATTCAAGTGAACGATATATAGCGGCAAGTGTTGACGTAAGTGATTAAGATTTCGTTATTGAAAATAAAAACAAAACAAAAAAAATTTGATAATAGAAAACAATTTATGTATATGATAGTCGTGTGCCTGAAAAAGCTCTTATTGTTCGTGAAGAACATGAACCAATTGTTAAACTTTCATGGAGTCGAATTGGGTAAAAATACTTTTTTCTTTTATTTATTTATTTATAAGAATAAAAATGAATTTAGTTCATCTCAACTTGGTTATTGTATTCGAGATTCACCTAAATTTCATGTTTTATCTGTATCAACAAATGATACTGATATTTTTGTTCATCGAATACTTCAATGTAAAATTCAAATTATTTATTTTTGCTTTTAAAAATAAAAAAGTTTTCAGGTCCTATACAACGATATAGAATTGGTTTAGCTTCATTTGATTGGAATTATTTTGATGAACATCGTCTTGTTTTACTTAGTGGAAAAGAATATTTTGATTATGTTATTCCATCTCGATCAACTATTGTATTCAAATCAATCTTCTTTGTTTCTTTTATTTTAAAATAAATTTCTAATTTAGTGTTATTCACCACGAAATGGACTTTTATGGACAAATGGTCTTGAAATGTACCCATCTGTTATCAATCAAGATCATACGCAATTAACTTCAAAAGTTCTGCTTACATATAATTTATCAAATGTACAAAATGATAGAAGAAATTTAACACCAACACAATCAACATTAAATACAGAAGTAAAATTTTAAAATGAATTTTATTATTATTATTCTGATTATTATTAATTAGTTAATTCAAATGGATTTAAAAACAATGACTAAAGAAACACAAATGACTATTGAACAAATAGAGAGATGGATTAAAAGTAAATAAAATTTATTTTAATAGATCATCTTTTTAAAAGAATTTTTTGTAATATTTAGATGCAAATACAACCAGAGATCCATATCCATTTGTTGGAGTTATTGAAGCATTAAGAGGTAAAACAAAAATGATTTATTTTTCTAAAATAGTTTCTCGTTTATTTTAATCTAGAAGCTCAACCATCATCAACAAGCACATTAACACATCAATCATGGACATCAACGGGTAATTCAACACATACAAAAACTGTTTATGAATCACCTGAAAGGTAAATTTAAATAAGTTTAAGATGAATATTAAAAAAATTTTGTCTGTCACAAATAGACAAATAGTTAGTCAATTATGTGGTTGGTCAAATGTTGATACAAAATCTGGTGGATATGATCGTATGGCATCATTATTAGAACAAGATGAATATGAAAAAGTAGCTGCACTTTATATATTTCAAATGAATGTCAATAAAGCATTAGAGGTTCTTAATGAAGGACTTCAACGAGGTTTGAATTTTAAAAGAAAAGAAATTGTTTATTTTTTTTTGAAATAACTTAAGGTGGGAAAGAAGAATTAGCAACATTAATTCTTGCATTAGTTGGTTCAATACGAGCAACATCAACAAATAATGATGATAATACATTAATTAATGATTTTTCATCAGTAACAAAATTATTTCATCGTCCATATGTACGTTCAATGTTTGCATTTATTCTTACACAAGATGGAAATGATCTTCAATATGAATGTGTTCTTGTAAGAAAAGATTTTTCAACAAAATAAACAAATTTTAATATTTTATTTCTTTTTAGGATGAACAATTAGATCTTAATGATAAAGTTGCATTTGCTGCGAGATATTTAAATGATGATCGTCTTTATGATAAATTAGATAAATTAGCAGATGAAAGTCGAAAAAAAGGAGATCTGCAAGGAATTCTTCTTACCGGTTTGTTTAACATATTTATATAGATAGAAATTTAATTAATTCATTGATTTGACTAGAATTTCTATTGAGTGTAAATAGTATTACTTGATTCATTTTTCGGACAAAATACTAGTTCATTTTTGGCCTATTTTGAAAGTATTTCAGATGAGCCGAGAACTAAGCCGTAGCTTTTACCCAAGTGAAGCTATTAGCATTTTCTCAGGTACTACTTCCTATATAAAATGCCGTTACGTCAAAAAATCAATTTTTTAAAAATGAAAGCGGTAGGAAAACGAAAACTTTCTATCCATCCGTTAGTTAATATTATAGTTTATTTTTACGTAAATGAAAAGACTAAATATGTAAAATATTTGTTTTAAACTTTTTTACGTTTGTGTTACAAACTATTAATTTAAAATGATTTGTTTATGAAACAGAAATTGAATTAAGTATTTTTCTATGAAATTGAGTCGTAAGTTTAACAATGAAATAAATATATAATAATATTAAAAAAAATGTTTTCTTTAATATAGGTTTACGACAAAATGGATGTGAATTAATACAAAAATATCTTGATCAAACAAATGATATTCGTACAGCTGCATTACTTGCTATTTATGTACCTGAAGATGTTCATCAAGAATGTCAATATGTTCAAGAATGGATTGAAGGGTAGATTTGATTGAATAGAAATTGGCTTTGTTTTTCTAGAAACTATTTTTATTATTAGATTTCGATTGCTTCTTGATGAGCTTCAATTGTGGAGTGAACGTGCTGAATTTGATATATATCGTAGTCATGTAACAGGTACAACACCACATCGTCGACATCATGATCGTTCAATGAATATGAATCATCATTTTTCATGTATTTTTTGTCAAACACCACTTGAAGCACATCATGGAATGTCAAATCAAACTTCAACAACAAATTCAAGTTCAACACCAATTCCAACAACACCATCAAAACCTCAGGGTCGAGGATCACAACCAAATAATCAAAATCGATCATCTGGATCATCTTCATATGCTCCACCACCAAATTCTGAATTGGTTTGAAAGAAAAATTTCAAATCTTATTGTTTTTTAATTAATTCAAATAATTATTTTTTTCTTATTTAGTTAATGGTTTGTGCTAAATGTCGTCAAGTTTTACCACGTTGTTCAATTTGTATGATGAATTTAACAACATATATTGAAGATGCATCTTATGCATATGAACCACCACCAGGTTAGTTTACAATTCTTTTCAATAATATATCTATATATATTTATTTAAATAGATAAACATGCATTAATGTCAAGTCAATGGTTTACATGGTGTCGTTTATGTCGACATGGTGGTCATGCTGAGCATGTTTCAAATTGGTTTGCAATGAACGAACAATGTCCGATTGCTAAATGCTTATGTCGATGTACATTGATTGATGGTGTCTTTTTTTGATCAGTATTTTTTTTCTTTCATAAAAATAAAAGGAAGTGTTAGTTTCTATAATAAACAATTCAATTTCATTGTTCAACAACATTTTTATATAAATATTATAACATTCAATCAAATTCATTATTTTTAAAAATAATAAAATTTTCTATTGTGGCAATATTTAGATAAATTGCGTAGTTTTGTTTTTCTTTAAATCTTTTATATAAATTATATTTTTAGGTTTTATCGATTATAATCGCAATCTATTGTAATAATCACGAAAGCTTTGTTTTTTTTCGATTAAAAAAAGATTATAACCGATTTTAATCTGATTTTTATCGTGTTGTTTTACGTGGGTTGTTGAGAACTATTTTTTATAAGAGTATTGAGTATATTCTATTATTTTGTTGCATACTTACATATTGTTTAAAATAAAAACAATCTTTACAATTTAAGAATTCGCAAAGATTTGTTACGAAAATAAATGCGCAATTTAGAGAACGAATTCATGTTCGAAAGGATCATTTAAAGAAATCACCTGAAAAATTATTTCTTTGCTGATCAATTAATTTGATTGAAAAATCAAATTCTTTTGTTACCAAAACAATTAGAGATACAAAATGAGGTGATAATCCGGAAGGGAGACATAAATCTACAAGTTTAATAGCTGAATACTCGAATTATAAATTTTACAAGTTTAAAACTCATAATAAATTAATGATTCCTACACTGATGATCCAGAATCTTGAAAAATAATTAATCCTTTCCGGTCGGCTCTTCGAAAAATATCATATCCCGCCCTACGGTAAAATGTTGTTATTTCCCAACATCCGACGGAAAAGAGTTAATGAAGCAAAGAATGAATGAATGATGAACTTGACTAGAAATAGCGTGTTCAAGTGATATTCTTTGAGTTATATTATTAATTATTTCAACAAGTGAATTTTCAGTGTAAATATATTCTTTTTCTGTTTAATTGATGCGAATATATTTAATTATATTTTGATTTTGTGAGGGTGTAGAGTAAATATGAGATAAATATATTATATACATTCACATCTATGATCTCATTAAAGGTAATATATAGATACTTTCAAATAAATAAAAATAAACATATTGTCGACAATCCATTACAAAGTATGATAATTGCCGCCGCGATGGCTCAGCCGGTAGAGCGTCAGTCTCATAATCTG
>CAJNOI010000801.1:0-25850 GCA_905250115.1 Adineta steineri | reverse complement strand
AGACTACTTGGACATTTTTTTTAATAATCATATAATATGAACTGTTACACATTTCATTCTTTTTCACTCTGCATGAGATCATTTATGAAAAAAGAAAGAATGAATACAGTTTACAATAGAATCATTCTAATGCTTTTTTTTTAATTAAAATTCAAATCACATAAGAGTGTTCATAATTTTAATAACTTATTGTTTATAAAAAGAAAAGTGATTTACATATTTAAGATTGCCATAAAAAAATATATCAATATTTCGATTGGATAAGAAACATAAACTTTGCGAACTAGATATATAAATGATATTTTTAAGTAAAGTAGATTGAAGTTGTGTCTAAAGGATGCCCAGATAATGTCATAGGAATTCTATTGGAAGGTAAAAACAAAGGATAGATTGATTTTGTGAAAAATATATTTTAGATGCTAGCTACTGATTTATATCGATAATTTACTTTCGTATGATATTAACTTAATGAAATGAGCAAATAATTATTTCGTCTTATACTAACTTTTATAATAGGTTAGGAAGTTACACTTTTTTCGGGTGGGCGAATCGAAATTTGGGGTGGGCAGCGCCCACCCACTGGATAAAATACTGCTTTTTTTCATTTATGCTTTGTTACTATTTAATCATATGCTTACATCATTGAATTAATAACTGATGTTATAACTTATCTTAATAAAAAAAATCGTGGTTTTAGAAGTTTCTACAAACGACTATAGAATTTGAATTGCGAAACTTTTATGAAAGTATTAACAATATGATTCAACTTTCGCTCTTCTCTATTCAATAATATTCATATCTAATCAACTCTTATCTCATGCGTGTTCAATTCGCAAATTTCGGATTTTATCCGAGAGTTATGTGTACTGCAAAAAGTGTATACGGAGATCATAGGGAAATATTAGTATTTTTACAGTCACTCGGGAATGGCTCGTCCAATTAGCCTCAACTTCGAACTCGACTGAGATCTTGACGAGACTGAATTGTGTAGAAGATTTCATCAAAATCTGACTCTCTTTTCAAACGTTATCGTGTATACGGCCGGTCGGACACACTGACTGATTCTAGTAGTGTACTCACTTTTTGAGTACACAAACAGAGAAAAATATTCAGACATCTCTAATGGATAGCTTCTTTCTTATTGACGACTAAAACTTCAATAGATTCTATTAAACTATTAATTGATAATAGTCATCACAAAAAAAGAAATAATCATAGCAACTAGATTATTTTTAATATTAAAAAAATATATATGTCGAAAGAATTATTTAAATATCTTCTCGATACAAATGATACTATTAATTTAGAATCTAAATTAATATATTTTCAACATAATTTACCTGAACTACTTGCCCCCGTTTGTTCTCATTTATGTATACGACATCGTCTACTTCGTCTTAATTACAATATTCAATCACCTCATCAATCACAACTAGCTTTATGTAAAAAACATTTACATAGACATTCATAACAAAAAAATGATTTTCTATTTCAAATATTAACTAATTTCTTATTAAATATATTAAACAATTATACTTACAAAGATCTTCATCTTCTGTTTGTAATTCCAATGAACATAGTGAACTAATAATAAACAGTAGTAATACTGACCAGTACATATTCTAGTAGATAAATGACAATGATTAGAATTAAAGAATATGTAGAAATGACGAGAGGAAAAAGAAAATAATCAATGTCTTTCTTTATTGAACAATATGATAAATGACGAACGGATGGGGCTATTCAATTACAGATTGCGAGAGTAATAACGTCGATCGACTCAGTCAATGATCGCTGTCAGCTTAAGCAGGTAGTACTTAATAGATAATAAAATTACTCGTATATGAGTATACTTATAGTTCTCTCTATTCATATCGGACGTGAAACGAGTTGTTCATTAAAAGAAAAAAAAAAAGAAGGAAAGGACATCAATCGAATTTTTAATAATCAAGTATTTCCCTATTAATAATAATTAGACCGTATGGTTAAAGCTTTCAATTAAGTTATATGTTAAATCATGTCATTTCTATATTTAAAGAGAGAGAGAGAGAGAGAAAAAAAAGTACATATGATTGATTGTTCTCATTGTTATTTTACACTTGAACGTTCTATGTACATAAATAGATGATTAAGTTGAGTGATAGTGTAGACGATATAACGTAAGAAGTAAAAGAGAATCTAAACATCTGTTTATCGATATATGAGAAGTTTCATTATTGATCGAATAGTTTATGTAACTATAGTAAGAACAATTCGTGATTAGAAATATACGACAGCAATAAGAGAAAAAAAAGAAGAAGAAGACATGTTTTATTTGAATTATGATATATATCATCTTAGTTAAATTAAATGAAGAAAAATATTCATCGAGTGAATTCATCAAAAAACAAAGTAACTAGCTAAGAATAGTTTTTCTCTATTTCAATATAAAAACTTATTTTTAAGATAGAGGAAGAACTATGATGAATATTCAGACTAGATCTCATTTGTTAGATCAGTACAAAAAGAAACTAACAATTCAAAGGCTGTAAAAATTGGTGTCGTACTCTTTTTTCGTTAATATTATTCAAAATGAGAACAGTATATTTCTTCTTGTTGTTAAACTATAGCGTATCTTGAACCATTTTGGTGTACATAAAGACTGAAAATATGTTTTATTAACCTCAAGAATGACTAATCGTTCAATATGTTTGGTAATTTGATCTGATAGATAATGATAAAGTTCATTAAGATCGTGAATATTTGATGATTATTGTATTACACTGATTATTGATTAAATGAAAGATATTCTCTAGTATGATGAATATTAATTTAACAAATATCAGATCATAAAATGGTCAATTTTGTCTGTTGAACATGATCGACTACATATGAAGATATCATAATATTACTACTTGCAGTATTATCAAATCTAATACACTTAGGAGAATTAAGAAATAATTGTTTTATGCTATGAAGAGCAATCTTCTGAAGAATTGAATGCAAGATAAATAACAAATCGTATTTCAGTTAATCAATCGATTACATTAGAAATGTATGTTTAGTTCGTTAAACTGTAACAGAATAATATCAATAGTGAGAACTATTTTATGCTGATAGTGTTGAGACAGATTTAATATAAAATCAAATAATTTTATTTAATAAATGACTTGATTCGCATTAGTTGAAAGTACATAATGATTCAGATCACCCAATTGAACGATCAAGTTTCATCATATTAAATATTCAATCTCTCTTTTCTAAATCAAACTTTTTCAATAATATTCTATCTTTTAATATAAAGCATCGTTAACAAAATAGATCGATGTGAATAAACGGTTTACTTCTACTACGTAGACTACATTCAAGTCTTGATGTTATCAAACATATATTCTTTGTTTCTCCTTACCGTAAGTAGTAAAATTTTCATTAAAAATCATTAGAAATTTTCTTCAAAGTATGCTACTACTCGCAATTAGTATCCTAGGATCAATTATTTTCTATCCATCTTACAACCAATATCTTGACGACAACTTTTATTGATAGAGAAACAATGAAAGGCACATGTTTTAGATACTATTACCCCTATCTTCGTGAAAGTATTCTTCTATGTCTCTCAGTACTTAATAAATTAGTTTAACTTCTTGTAGACAAAACTATGACACATTATTCATAATTAGACTATATTTTTGCTATGAAATGTGTACCGTTTTATTTTCGGGCTAATTCATTATACATGATTGAGTTCAATCAGCAGCTTTACAAATAAAATAATTATTAAGTTTCATTCTATTTGATAATTGTTATATTGTTCTCAGTTAAATTACAGTTTTTAACATCTGACATAATAAGAAATGAAAAGACAAAGAAAATTTAATATTTATAATACAATGTTAGCTTAACCTTTTCCCCATAGTGGAATAATTGTTTTATCATTAATTACTGTAGATTTTTCAGCTTCTTCAAGTAAACTATCAATAAATCTTTGATATATTTGATTATTTTCATAGATTTCAGCTGAAAATTTTATGGTATCAAGAAGACGTTTCATAAGTTTTGAAAATTGTTGTGCTGCTTCATAATAATCATATTGATGATTTAAATATTTCCATAAAAGTTCAACATAAACATTTTGACTTCCAAATAAACGAAATGTACCTAATAATAAACTATCTTTAGTTGTATCTCCACGATTATCGTTTGTAAAACAAGTTGAAGAAAATGCAATTGCTATAAGCATGAGTTTGAGAAGTGTTGGATCACAATCAAGTTGTCTACTAAGTAATTTAGCTTGTTGAACAACTTCATTTCCATATAAAGGTACAACAGCCATTTCATTTTCAGGTTTATCAAATATACCAGATTCACGCATTAAATATATACCACCAATAGATAAAAGACCAAACATATTGCGTTGCAAAAGAGACCATTGTTCTGATGTAGTTAGAATTTTAAAGTCAGGTACTGAACTAATAAATAATTGTAAGCAATTTGAAAATGATGATATCATTTGAAGTGTTCGATTTAAATCAAACTGAAAACTAGATGCTGATGTAGTTATTGTTTCAATCGTACGACGAATTTCTGGCACTGGGTTAAATCTTTCAAATGCATGTATAACATTGGAAATTATAGTCCAATCTGAGCTATTCAAATTTGAACGTAAACAATCATCTGCTGGAAAATCTAACGCATTTGCTTGTGGTATAGTCTAAATGAAACGAAAATACATATTTTTTTTGTTAATTTTGATCTGAAATTTTGTAAGATTTTCTAATGAAGAAATATATGTATATATAGATGGTCAATCTTCTCGATTAAATACATCTGACCTCGAAGATTGAAGAATTTCGGTAGAAATAACTTTTAGGTAAATTATTCTTTTTCTAATTTATTTATTTATTTATTTATGTTTCTTTTCTTTTCTTTTCATTTAATAGTAGTACTGACAAGACGGTAACAGTCGGATACGATAAGGTCAGTTACATATCGTCCGTACCATTATTAAATGGACAGAGAAGAAAAGAAACAAATAAATATCTAAGGAAAAAATGGACAATCACTTCTGACGAAAGACGACATTGTTGTCCGAAACGGCAAGTTTTAAATAATAAATATATTAATTACGAAGAGAATAATCTACCTAAAAAAGAAAAACAGCCTATGTGATACTAATTTATTACTACAACTCATTTATAAATAATCATTCTTTTTTTTTTAATTCCGTTTTTAATGAAATCTATTACATTTATTCATATTCGCTGCTCTTACATTCCATGTTTTTGTAGATATATTAATAACATTTTTTAACTTGTACGCACCATAATTGTTTTATTTTCAACAAATTTTTCTTCATGAGATGTAGTAAATTTACGTTTTAGTCCAGTTAAATCTTCTTTACGTTTTGGGCTAGTTAAATCTTCTTTACGTATTAAATCAGAGCTCATGCCTACAGCAAGACACTTAGCAAGACGACATGCAGCACAATGTTTTCTTGATAATTTTGTCAATTCACATTTATAACCATATCGACATCGAGAAACAGCCTAAATAAAAGGCAAAAAAAAACAAATATATTTATTTCAATTTGATTGAAGAGAAGAAGAAAAAAAACAATAACAAACTTTTATATTAAAACCATTTCGACGAAAGAATGTTCGGCATGATAAACAAGTTAATGCACCATAATTAATAATTGAGGCCTCATCTCCACATACTTGACAGATACTTGTTATTTTCGTCGTTGGTTTTGTTTCATCTGATGGTGGTGAATTTGCAGACATTGAATTATTTCAATTCTAAATAAAATGATTTTTATTTTTAAATAGTTAATATTTCATGTTTATTTTATATAATAAAATATAATCATTCAATATGCATATATATTTATTATTAATGACAAAAAAATAAAGCGTAAGTATATGAAGGTCAATGCGTCTGTTTTTCACTTGATTACAAATACGAAAGAAAACCGTTTCTTAACTTTCCTTCTCTAATATAAATTTTATATATCTAATCAGTATCATTTAAAAATTTTCATTATTATAGGTTATTAAATATTGATTAATAAATAATAAAAATAATTACGTACCTTATACAAATATTAATTCGATATTATATCAATAATTGTTGTCTGTCGTTGAAATGTAAATAAGAGGTGTATTCATATTGTTTTGCACACTAGTTACTTATTTATACTTAATGTTCGGAGAAAAAAAAATACAATTTTTCTTTTCTTCTTCGCTTTGCTTTGCTTTCTCTTCTTTTCTATTTGCCGTCCTCTAAGCGGATTCATGTGGCCAGGATGTTTTTTTGACCTTTAATGTAACAATCTAGATTGTATTGCAATAGATAGATATTCGCTTATTAAATTGATAAGCAATTATATTTAAAATTTTCTTAAAAAAATAACACTAAACTTTGAAATATTGATTGAATATTCAGTTATACTCGAATTCGAAAATGTATTTAAATTCTTTGTAAAATGTTGTATGATTTCTTATTTTAATATATGCTAATTGCTTATATAATAAGCATGTTTTCATTATACTAAAAGTTCTTTTTAAGTAGATGCATAATTATAAAAAGAGGTATATATTTTATTTACAAATATTTCTATCGAACAGACAGTTTTTCATATGAACAACTATAAGATTACAAATGCTTAGTTCTTGCACCATGTCTAATCGAGTATTATCATATATTGAAAAGTTTTTCATTATATAGTCTAGTTTGAATGGTCGATTATTATAATATTCTAGGTATGTACTAATCAGCAAATGGAATTTTATTGGATAGTTTAGTTTTTGAATTCTTATATGATTCGTTCGTTTTTCTTTATATCATTCTTTAAATTGAATAGTAAAGTGCGATTATTTATTCGATCTATATATTATTTCATCTTATCATCATCTGAGAGCGACTATTCATTCTTTTATTTAAGTACATGGCCTCCATTTTATTCATGCCTGTCATCTTTATGAATAGTAAAATACAGGATATCTAAGATAAATAGGTTACTACGTACGATAATCACCACCATACAATATGATATGAGGTTACTACGTATGATAATCACCATCATACAATATGACATGATGATGTATGTATTTTACACATATCTAAATATCATTTGATGATAAATCATTTTGAATTGTCATTCTAGCAATACACTATCAAGTATTCCAGAAAAACTGCGGTAAAAGACTTTCGTCGATAATGGCAATAGATTTGTATAAACCTAATGTACAATATACAGATATACTATGTAAATGTGAGTCCATCATGTAAGATATTTTGATGAATATCACGATTCGAAGATAACGTTTCTCTTTATGTCAGTAAATCCTTAAAAAATATTTAAAGTACGCAGAATAGTATAATTTAGTAGGTCATTTGTATTTTTTTCTGAATTTCTTTAAATTTGGAAATATATGTCGACATATAATATATGTTTTATTCTTCACACAAAGAGTGCGCTACGAATGATAATTTAGATAAACATCAATATTCTAAACAAAACTACAGCCAAAAATTCATCGTATAACAGACAATTTTTGATAACGTGTATGAAAGACTTTCACCGTCGTTATCATTGTTGATTCTTACATGTAGCCTATTAATCAATCGAAATATATATATGCATTCGTATCAGAATCATAAAAAAGCTCGTGAATACGATAATTGTTTTCAAAGATCTGTTGACCAACCAAAATTTAAAACTGAATACAGAATATGACACAGCAAAAGAAAATAGTTAATCTGTTTTGATACTTATTAACACAATATGTATCAAGTCATTTAGTTAAGTATGTAGATGCACAGTTAATGTATTTATCAATCAAAAAAGATCGATAATAAAAAACGTAACTAGCACCTGACAACTCGATTAGTTTATTAACTTCATACTGACTTAAAATGATTGATTATGTGAAATAAACAGACTATATTATGACAAATAAAATAATATTTCATCTGAAAAATCGAACATAAAATTGACAAATTCACTTTCGCTATGATATGAGATAAAATATTCTTCTCTTATTACCTTTCCTTTAATATAAAAATTAATTTTCTATACATAGTAATCTATACAAAAACGAACCTAGATTACAATATCTTTTCTCCATTTTAAATTTAAACGTAACTGACACGTGCTAGTTAACGGTCATTCAGAATCAATTTATTTATCAAAAATAATCACTATGCAATGATTGGCATTCGATTTTTTGAAATTTCTTTTCCTTTGTTTTTAGGTGCGGATTTAAATCACAACTATACAATTTATCGAATGGATAAAGGTCAAAAAAGCATATGAGATGAGAAATTTATTATAGGAGGAGACACTAGATATATGTGGATTGTGATAATTATTATATTCGTTAGTAATATTTGACTATTTGGAACAAAACCAAAACATCATACAACTTTATGTAAACAAAAATAAAATAGAAAATTTTTTACTGATTTTTAGTGATATATCTACAGATCGATTTCTTGATTTTATTTATTCACCTATCTAATCGATACTTTCTTAATTAAATTTATTATTTATTAAATTTTTCATAAATGAATACAAAAACTCAATCAAAATAATTTATTAAAAAAAAAGACTGCGCGTATATCAAATATAAAACTAGAAAAGAAAATTTAAGGCTCTTAATCTGACTAAATTAATATGCAGATTCAATATTAATTTGTCAACGAAAAAATTACTGAATATCTTTTTAATGTTGTGAATAGACCGTTTGTAAATTTGACCAAAGAAGACCAGCATTAATAATATAAGTTACAACACAAACGAGGCATAAATCTTTAAGAACAAATGCTAGAATACAAGCTAAATATAACGAAGTAATGCAGGATATTATCGATGAAAATAAAGCTAGTTTATTAATTAATGGTGTCGCTATTAAACCTATAAAATAACAGAAAAAATAAATTTTATAAAACGATATTTATTACATACCGAAGATAATTTGTAAAATATAAAGTACAATACCGAGATTTACATTCGATGCATTCATTATACTATTTTCACCAAATAATTTAGTTGTAAGTCCTAATCCAATACCATATCTATTTTATAGTATATTCATTTTATATGAATCATATTGAGTGTATTTTCTCACTTGCTCGTTAATACTCTACTACAACTTGCATTCGGTCCGAAATCACATAAAGCTTTATACTTCGGATTTCTCTTATGTTGTTGTTTGACATAGTATGCATAACAGGTTAAACCCAAACCAGCTAGACCTAGCAATACTTGTCCAACGATCATATTAGAGTTTTATCTAGAAGAACTAAATGCATTCTTCTTGCACGTAAACTTTATCATATTATCTATATAAGAAGAATGAATCACTGCTAAATCAAAATTATTGATATTTCATAAGGTTATCATACCTCGCTCTGTTTAAGTAAAACGATCAAAATTTGACTGTATGATGAGAAATAAAAGACGGTCTTTATCGCAGAAGCACGAAAAAATGGACTTTCAATTTTTAAAAATTATTTTGACTTTTTCTCGAAATCAGTTTTTCATACATAAGATTCAAGTGTGCCACGAACAATCACTTTCTAACTTTATCGGATCAAGCTGAAGCTTTTGATTTATATATTTAGATTTATTCTCCAAAGACAATGTTGATCTCGCCATGCGGATTTATCGAGTTCATAAAGCCAGAAAATCGATTTTGAAAGGAATCTTTCGATAATTCTTTATAAAAAGTAAGAAAATGAGATTTTTCATGAAAGTTCAAAGTTACCTTTGAAATATAGCCGAAGATATTTGCAAAAATATTTACTAGTCAATTGTACCACATTTGATGAAATCAGGCAGTACCGAGATAAGACTCTACGAAAAGCCTCTGCTCCATGTATGGTAGAGATTTCAGCTCGATCAATTATATCATCCTGGAGATCCGAACAGAATATTTTTTAATCAGTTCATATCTATTACATTTTATTTTCCTTAATAGTTTTACATGTATATCAATATGATTACTATGAAGAAGAACAGATTCGCTATGGATTGAATTAATAGATGTACTATTCGTTAAGTTCCTACGTATAAAAAAAATGCTAAAATTTTCACTGATAATACAATTCGATATTAGTGACGTCTTTCAAAAGTAAAAGCATTGACACGTTAGTGCATCAAGGACAGAGTGAAATACATGAAGACACATTTCAGAATGGTTAAAACTATTAACCAATTATAAATATGAAAAAGACAAATTGTTGCCTGTTATACATACTTTCCTATTTATTTTCTTTTTTTTGATAAAATAAGAAATTAAAAAAATTATTTTTTACATTTTTTTTTAAAGATTTTATTGTTGTTTTTATCATTGTAATTCGTCGTCAACAAATATGGTTCGTACACGTAAGTTTGTTTTAATTAGAATATCTTTATTTTAATTCTAATCAAATTCTAGGATTTGATCAAGCTTCATCTCAAGTTCAATGGATGATTATTCGTAATACTTCATCATTTTTACATAGACGAAAATTGGCTACATTAACAACAGTTCGTTCTATCAAGAAATTATCATTATTCTTTTCATTAATATTGATTTGATTTTTTAAAGGAGCCAAATAATTTAAAAAATCGTAATACTTATCGTTCTAACGGTCTTATTCATCCAAAAGTTGTCGGAGTTGAAGCTGTTAAAAATGGTAATGGTGTTGTTTTTACCACAGGAAGTGTTAAAAGTATGAATTTTTAATTTATTTTATTACTTTTCTATATTTCATGTTAATTTAGATATTAAAAAACCACTTAAACGTTTTCATAAAGTTAAACTTACTAGAGATTCACGTCGTACATTAACCAGTATTCGACGAACAATTCGTAAACAAAGCTATCGTAAAGATCTTAAAATGGTTTGTTAGATTTAAATTATTTTATTATGATAATAATACGAGATTTTTAGGCTGCTCTTCGTCGTGCATCTGCATTACTTCGTGGTCAACGATTAGCTGCTACGTCAACAACAGCAACAACAACAACTACAACAGCCACAGCAACTACTGCTGGTAAACGTTCAGGCAAAGGTGCTGCTACAACAACAACAACAACATCTTCTTAAATGATAAATACAACGTTTGTGATAAAATAAAATCGTTGTTTTTTTCCTTGATTTTGATGTTTAAAAAAAAACAGAAACATATTCGACGAAAGAACAGAATAAAAGAAGAATAAATTGTTTAGTGAGATAAAATATTCGAAAGCAATCGAACCAAGACTGGATTCTAGTTTTTAACTCAGATAAAATTATCATTTTTTTCATTTTATTTTCTGAAGAATGTTATTCTGTATATAAGAAAAAACTAAAGACACCAAAATATTTCATAAACTTGAAACAGTTTAGTTATGCTATTTCTCTTTTATCTAGAGTGTTCTTAATTCATCAATAACAACTATCGATGTCATATGACAATTTGAGCATAATTGAAAAGATTATACAAAAGCTATATAATACTTTGAGAATTTGATATTCTTGTTGTTTCGGAAAGATTGAAATCAATACATAGAATACAATTCAATACATCAACAAGCATGAATTTGATTATTCTATCTTTCTCCAAATACTACCATAGACAGACTTAAAGTTAATTATGGATATGCATTCAATGCCACTAAATTGTGACTGAATTCACAATCCTCTAGTCTTATACCTCTGATATTAGTGTAGTTTGCGAAGTCTTAGCAGTTTTATTAATTATGCTTGATATGTACTTTACATAGACTATATTCTTCGATTTTATATAAACTATTAATCAAGCGAGGTTTTTATTATTAACTTTAAGCCTTCTTCATTAAAATCAAACAAACAAAAAATAGATTATTTATAGAATTATACACTCATCATAACAGTCTTGACAATAATAATGTACATGGCCATGGCCATGGCCATTATTAGATGATCTTACTCGACGACAATTTAAACATACAAGTCGATCACATTTATGACATTTTTCATTAGCTGCTACATTTGGATGCCAAGAACATCGTGGAATCTAAAAATATTGATTTTAATTAGTTAAATATTAATCAGTTTCATTACTTTAACATTTGCTACATTTGGATGCCGAGAACATCGTGGAATCTAAAAATATTGATTTTAATTAGTTAAATATTAATCAGTTTCATTACTTTAACATCTAATACAGGTCGAGTTGCTACTGGCGTTGAAGGTGGACTTTTTCTTTGTAAACGCAAAATCCGAATACGACTAAATATTAAAAAGATATTTCAATGAAAGATGACGATCAATTACACATACTGTCCAGCTTTTTCAATTCCGATTGATTCAAGAAGATCATCGTTGAGTTCAGGTATCATATTCATTTCAACTTCATTTGTAACAAACAATTTTGCATATTCAGTTGCTTCATCTTGATTGAATTCTAATGTCATTAGTTTGCTATACCATGTTTGCCTGTGATAAAGTAGACAAAGATATTGTTTTTTTCTCACTAAATAATTCTTACATACCGTTTTGAATTAGATCCTTTCTTTGTAGACTTCTTATTAACGTCTTCATAAGCTGGTGGTGGAGAATATGATGCACTCATTGCTTATAATAATTTGTAAATGCTGATTTAATATGTATATGAAAGTAGAAACGACTATGTTATATATATTCAGGCTGGCACGACAGCGGGGGTGTCGAGGGTGTTACACTCCCCCAGAAATTCAAAAAAACTTCGCTACACCCCCGAAAAATTCAAAACTTCGTTACACCCCCCGAAAGTCGGCTGACTCGCGTCACCCCTGTATATATTTACACATCGTAACACGTCAGTTACGCGCACGACGTATGCGCTCAAGACATGAACGCGCACGACGCTTGCGCGCAAAAAAAATCTTTTCGTTCTGTTCTCGTCTGATTGAATTACTCATATGTATTAACAGAAATAAAAATGTTCTGTTAGTGAGATTGGTTTATTACAAGGCTTTCGTATCACTTTTTAACAGTTTTTATATCAAGTTTACAGGGCTTTCGTAACAATTTAGACATAGCTTTCGTAACAACTTTGACTGGATCTTCGTATCGTTCTTACAGGGCTATCTTAACGTATAAGAATTTAATATGATATCTAGTCCGATGTTACTGGTATGAGTTTACATGGAACTTAGAGATCTACCAGAATTATAATATAGGGAATTCAAAAGTAGAAACAGAGAACGAGATTTAAGCGATATTTGTAAACATGAGTATTCCTAACGAATACCCTATTATTTTTATAGTATCAGTCTCTCATTTTAGTTATGAATGCAATAAAAACTTGCTTACGAAAGCTATGTCAAAATTGTGACGAAAGCCCTGTATACGTTTGATACGAAAGTCCTGTCAAAATTCGTTACGAAACTCCTGTAAAAAATGATAGCAGGGTCTTCGTATTACGAAAGCCCGGGAAATTTTTCGTTACGAATCGTTACACCCCATATATATATATATATATATATATGTGCGTATTATTTTAATAATTTCTAAGATCTAAATGTCTCTTATAAAATCAGTCAAAGACAAAGAGCAACGCACAAAATATGAAAAAATTGATCTTCGAATACGAAACATAGTCGAAGAATTTCATACTGTTTCTAGGAACGACTATTTTAAAATAGCCAGATTAGTGTTTAGTTTTTGAACGAGTACATTTTTTATCCTCAATTATTGTTCACGTAGCGTATTTGTTTGTTTATTGTAAATAAACACTATTTATCTCTGTTAATAATTTATATCAATATATTTTTTGAAATTAAGAACAATTTTTTTTATCAGCAGCTAAGCATAAATTTCCGCCCGTTCATAATTCAAATAAAATTTAAGGAAAATATATTTTATCATCTTTTTCTCAATTCGCGGACAAGTGTCTATACGCTCAACCGTCGTGCGCGCATGTCCGCCCGTAACTGTCGGTCAATCGAAAAAAATTAGTAAAAATAAAATACCACATACTATTAGAATTATATGCATATCGTTTGGTAATAAAACAACGATTAGATTTATCCTACTTTGATCGAAAGTAAAAATGTCGAAGGAAAAATGTCGAACGTAAAAATATCGAAACGTAAAAACATCGAAAGGTAGAAATATCGAAAGTAAAAATATTGAATGTAAAAATATCGAAAAATATATATATCGAAATATTAAAATGTGGGTGTCAGTAAGGACGTCGATATAAACAGAATATTTATCCACACACACCCACACCCGCATAGACTATATTCTTTGATTTTATATAAACTATTCATTAAGTGAAGTTTTTATTATTAACTTTAATCCTTCTTCATTAAAATCAAACAAACAAAAAATAGATTATTTATAGAATTGTACAATCGTCATAACAGTTTTGACAATAATAACGTACATAGCCATCATATGATTTTACTCGACGACAATTTAAACATACAAGTCGATTACATTTACGACATTTTTCATTAGCTGCTACATTTGGATGCCAAGAACATCGTGGAATCTAAAAATATTGATTTTAATTAGTTAAATATTAACCAGTTTCATTACTGTAACATCTGATAGAGCTGGAGTCGTTACTGGCGTTGAAGGTGGACTTTTTTTTTGTAAACGTAAAATTCGGATACGACTAAATATTAAAAAGATATTTCAATGAAAGATGACGATCAATTACACATACTGTCCAGCTTTTTCAATTCCTATTGATTTAAGAAGATCATCGTTGAGTTCAGGTATCATATTCATTTCAACTTCATTTGTAACAAACAATTTTGCATATTCAGTTGCTTCATCTTGATTGAAATCTAATGTCATTAGTGTTCTATACCATGCTTGCCTATGATAAAGTAGACAAAGATATTCTTTCTTTTTACGAAATAACTCTTACATACCATTTTGAATTAGATCCTTTGTTTGCGGACTTCTTATTAACGTCTTCATAAGCTGGTGGTGGAGGATATGATGCACTCATTGCTTATGATAATTTGTAAATGCTGATTTAATATTTATAAGAAAGTAGAAACGACTATCTTATATATATTTACACATAGCGTCATGTCAAACATTACGTGTTATAGATAAGAAGAATCTGGTTTGTTGATAAAAATCTTGACATTATTCTTATGAAAAAAACTGAGTAAAAATAAAATACCACATACTATTAGAATTCTATGCATATCGTTTGGTAATAAAACAACGATTAAACTAAATTTTTCAATTGTTTTCCAAATACATTTTACTCAATACTAAAATATTTCACTTGCTGAAATTTATAGCATCAGGATAAAAATAAGATTTTAAAGCATTCTATGATGAGATACGTTATAAGATCTAAAAAGCTTATTAACATACCCTTTTTGAAATCGAATGTCTTCGTATTAGACAGCGACCTCTACCATAGATTATCCTTAATTGGTTAACTTTCATTCTTTTATGATTGCCAACAGCTCTTTGTTCAGTTTTCTTTATTTTTTTTTTTTATTAAAACACTAAAAAACTATGACCGATCGATTAACATCCGGTAAATAATAATTAATTCTTCTATATAACAAATATTTTCTATTATCTCATATAGACATGTCATTTTGGCTTAAATTTGTACGTGATTCAAATCTTACAGTTAATAATAGCACAATTCTAAAATATAGTATGGCATTAGCTGATCGATTTTCTACAATTGAAGAATTTTTAACAGCTAATGAAAATGATTTAAATAAACTAGGCATAATTGATCAAGCTGATCGTAGTCGCTTGATAAAACAAGCTCGTCTATTAGATGATAAAGCTAATCAACCATTTGAATTCAAAAGACGTTCAGCTGGTATGTTGAACAAATTAAATATGAGTTATTATTTCTTTTTTTCTTATTAAATATATTTAGTTGCTAACCGTGTTATCGAATCTTGGATTGGTGATGATCAAGCTAAACCATTAAATTCTAATACATTATCAAAATCAACGTGTAATCTCTCACCAGCATTACTATCTCGAATATCATTCAATGATCGTTAGTTGAAAATTTTTTATTTCTAATAAAAAATATAATTTAATTTAAATTAGGTCCAACTTCAGTTATTTATCCATATGCTGAACCAGTTAATGACATACGAAAACGTAATTTTGGTCATTTAAATGATTCAAATGAAAAAATTCTTACTGTTGATGATAATGGAAAAATTCAAACAACATTATCATCGTCTTCACTTGAATATCAAGGTGTATTTAAAAAACCTCCATCGACATCAATTCATGGAATGCGAACAATAAAATCACTTTCAGGTTTTTTTTATTTTTATTTATTTCTATTTTTAAAATTTCTTATTTTCTAATAGACACAATATCATTACAAAAGAAAGTTTCTCTTGGAAATGATCAACTTAAACGACTTGATTCTACAACATCATTATTTCAACGACAAACATCATTAATTGGTAAAAAAATGACAAATTTAGCAACTAAACTTGTTAATCCATTTGTAACAATAAAAAAGAAAATCGAACCAATATCAACTGTTGTTGATAGCCAAATTGATTTACGTACAAACATGAAACGACAAGTTTCTCTTATGGATAATAATAATGTTACGATAACACCACGACGAACGGTTATGATCAGTCCACTTAAAAGAACACGAGAGGATGATGATGAGGAGGAGGAGGATAATGAACCCAATGTAACTCGAAAAGTACAAATGTTAAATGTTAACCAACAGATTCAAAGACCAACAGGATTGTTTTCTTATAAAGACGTTGAAGAACTAAAACCTAATGGTAAGAAATTGAATATTATTAAAATTAGTAAATATAAATTTCGTTTTCTTTCTAGTTGCACCTGTACAAACATTAGGTAGTAAACGATTTAAACTTGGTGCTACAACATCATTCTTAACTCGTTCACTTGCTAATCATGGTCTTATTGAATAAAATTTTGTTGTTTATCTTTCAATCATATTTTATTTATATTTGTATGATATTTAATTCTAATTTTCGTGTCATAACATAAAAATAAAGGAATGTGTTTTGTATATAATCTTGTATTTAATTAAAATATTGTTTTTTATGTTATATAATTAAGATATGAAACTGAAAGAAATACTGAGTTCTGTTTAGAAATGAATATGTTTCTAAGTTAGAAAAAGATTTGTTTTATATAATTACTCTTTTGTAGATATGATAGTATCATTTTTATGGAATTATTAATGATGACATATAATTCATATTGATAATATTTCATTCATGAAAAATCAGTAATCTCATTGTCCTAATGAAATAAGTTAATCATATGTTTTTGTATATTCGATTAAATTTTATATCAGTAAAAAAGTGTTGTATAATAATAGGATAAAACAATATATCTATATTTTCTTTCTTATCACTCAAAGTTTTCGATTGGTTAATGTATAACCTATATTGTATGTTATATAATGGCAAATAATCAAGTTACCTTTATATTTTTGTTTTTGTTTCATACTTAATACTATGTCACATTTAAATAAAATCCATCGAGTAACAATTATCGGTGCTGGTATTATTGGTTTAACAACAGCTTGTACTCTATTAAAAGAATATTCGACAAATGATAATCTTCAATTAACAATAATCAGTGAAACATTTACACCTGATACAACTGCTGATATTTCAGCTGGACTTTGGGAGATATATGGAATAGAAAATATTGATGAACAGACACTTCGTCGAGCTGGTTATACATATGATATATTTCTTAGTGAATATTTTTCTACTAAAGCTGCTCGTGCTGGTATTATGAAAATTTCAGCATATATACTTCATGGTTATAATAATCAAAATTCAGATGAAATTGATCATACAACACTTGTAAAACCGGCACAAGCAGAATTAGTTCGACATTTTCGATGGTTAGATAAACATGAAATTAATATATTTGATCATTTGAAACCAACATCAGGTTTTGTTATGTCAACAATTACTGTTGAAGTGAAGAAATACTTATTGGAATTACAACGGTTTCTTTCACAAAATAATCGAGTTAAGATTATAAAAAAGAAGATTCATTCATTCAATGAATTAAAAAATACAGCTGATGTTATTATTAATTGCTCAGGTATAGCTTCAAAATATTTAGCTGATGATGAAACAGTTCGACCAGCACGTGGACAAGTATATTTTAATTGAATCATCTTTTTACTGGAACTTCAATATTTTTCTTTTACTTAGATTATTCGTGTTCATGCACCATGGATTAAATCAGTTTATGTATTTGATACAGATGATGGTATGGGTTATATTATACCACAAGCTGATTCGGTTGTATTAGGTGGAACGTTTCAATTAAATGATTGGAATACAAATATAGATGAAAATGATACTCAAAAGATTCTTCGTACATGTATAAAATGTTTACCGGCTCTTGAAGATATTCATAAGGGAAAAGTACAAGTTGGATTAAGACCTTATCGAGATAATGGTGTACGTCTTGAACATGAAAAAACAAATGATGGAATAGATATTGTACATTGTTATGGCCATTCTGGTTCAGGTGTAACACTTTCATGGGGTTGTGCAAAAGATGTAGTTGAAATAGTCAAAACTTTGATACCAGCTAATTCAAAACAGAAAAATCATGAAAAAAATAATATATCAGAGCATGAATTATTATGGCGTCTTGTACCTAATCCAGAACATATTCTATTAACATCTAAAATTTGAGAGCACATCTATTACTGTATTGATTATTTTTAGATAGTCATTTTAGATATGAAAAAATGTATGTTATGCATCACTTACTGTTTTCTACTCGACAATTGTTTGTTAAACAATTTAATTTAAAACAACATTTAACACGTTTAATAAGTTGTAAGAATTTATCAGATGATCGGTTAGTGCATGTATTAATTAATAGTGGGTGTGCGGTTAAGAGCGAGGATAAAAGAAGAACGATACGCTCAGATCCAGATCCACATCCTCAAATAATGGAGCACATAATCGATTGAACGTAGTACAAGACGATTTTATTTATTTATATCTTAATCTTGATGTTCCATAGCCTTTACTTTTAGCTAGCATAGAGGTAATGAGATTCCATGGTGAAGTTATTTTCAATTTGTTAAAGATACTTTAGGACAAAAGAATTATACGAAAGCCTAAGGAATTCGATATATTTTGATATCTTACTCATATTTGAGGTAACTCTAGTTTCAATTACTTTTCAGATTGAAAATGACAACACCAACACCAACAACAGATAATAAAATTTTAACATCAGCTATTGAAACATATCGTCATTATGCTGGTCAACCAACTCTATCTGATATTGAATCTTGCCATCAAGATTCAAATGATGAAATTCTTCATTTAACACCCTATTTTTCAACAATGGATCTTGTTAAATTAGAAAATCTAACTTATACTCGTTCATTTACTTATTCATTAAAAACTCGTCAACTTTTATTTACAAGTAATGTAACAACAATAAATAAAAATATTGTTCGTCGTCTTGTTTCTCCTGATGGAAAATATCTTGCATTAGTAACAAAAGAAATGAAAGGCGAACAAGAATTAAATTATGTACAAATATGGCATGATGAACATTTAATATTTGGTTATGAAGTTAGTGATAGTAAAATATCACCACATGGAAAAGTTTTACCTAAAAATGATTATGCAAGTTTTTTTGAATGGAGTCCTGATTCACGTCGATTAATTTTTACAGCTGAAGAAAAACGTAAACCATTTAAATCCTATTTTACAGCTGAAAAACTTGATGATCTCGGAGAATCATTTAGTACATATCGTGAAAATTGGGGTGAACAAATGGAGACATTGGAAACATGTGTTGTTTGTGTATTTGATGTTGATACAAAACAAGTTAAATTAATTGAAAATCATCCAAAAGATTTATATTTTGGTCAATGTACATGGACAACAAATCAAGATGAAGTTATTTTAGTTGCATTTCCTCTTGAACCTTATCGACTTGGTTTAATTTTTTGTGAAAATCGTTCATCAGCTTTTTTTAAATGTAATTGGCGTACTAATGAATGGATACAATTAACTGAATTTGATAAAATCTGTCGATTATTTCCACGACATTTACCTAAAACAGATAATCAATTTGTTTATCTTCAAAGTGATATTAATGGAGCACATAAACAATGTCAACGATTAATATTATTTAATACACAAACAAAAGAAGAAAAAATTTTAATTGATCGAGTCGATAATGTTAAATATTCGAATGTAAATACTGATCCATTTACAGCTGAATGGGATACACAATTTAAAGGTCTTTATCTACCACTTCCACATTTATGTTATTCTTGTGATGGACGTTATCTTCTTCTTCGTTCGGTATCTGGTTCACGTAATGTTCTATATATTTATGATTTTACTGAACAAAAAATGATTTTACTTGATTCACCATTGGGTGTTGATACGTCTATAAATGGTCTTGCTATATTTGGTCATTATGTTGCAGTTAATATTGTTGATTGTCGTACACCTTATCGATTCTATATCTATGATTTGAAAACATTGAATAAAACCGATAAAGATAATAATGGTTGGCATTTAATTGTTCAACATGAATTTAAAAAAGAAGAGAAAAATCAAGTTGTATGGAATATTGATCGATTTTTTCCTGATAATGAAACAATCCCTGTTGAATCAATTTATGTTCATACACGTGATACACAAGCAAAACGTCCTTTAATGGTATTAATACATGGTGGACCAAATTCAGTCATCTCTTGTAAGTTATTAATAATTATTTGATAGTTTACATTTATTTTTCAAAAATCTTATTCTAGTGGATTATTATGTTGGTGTTGTTGCTTATATTGGATTAGGTTTTGATCTTCTTATTGTTAATTATCGAGGTTCACTTGGTTTTGGACAGGCTTCAATTGACAAGTTATTAGGTAATATATCTAAAACTGATGTTGGAGATTGTCATGAAGCTATTCAACGTTGTCTCAAGTATACTGAACCAAGTCGACCAGTTGTACTCATAGGTGGATCACATGCAGGTGTAATTATTGGCCGTCTTATTGGAGAATATCCAGATGAATATGCAGTTGCTGTTTTACGAAATCCAGTTACTGATCTACTTCATGTTTATGCAACATCGGATATACCTGATTGGGCTATAGCTCAATCAACGAATGCACAATTTGATTTTGAAACTGGTCGTAATCTTTTTATGGATACAGCACTTATTACATATCTTATTGAAAGATCATCAATTCGTCTTATTGATCAAGTTAAAACACCAGTTTTATTACATTTAGGAAAGAAAGATCGGCGTGTACCATATAGTATTGGTCTTCGTTATTATGAATGTTTAAAAGCTAGAAAGATTCCAACAAAATTATATGTTTATGATAGTAATCATTCACTTAGTGAAGTACCCAATGCTAGTGATATATTCGTTAATACCATTCTTTTTATTTCTGAACATTTAGATTTATCATCATAATATATTTGATTTAAAATTTTTTACATTATTGTAGTGATTTTTTTTTAAACAAGAAATAAACGAAAGAATTTAAAATTCAACATACATTGAGTTCATTCAAGTGTTCATATCTAGACAAGGTTCATAGAAATCGTACGAAATTTAATAAATCAACTCTTCAATTGTTGAATTAATTTTATATATTTATCTTTTCTCGTACATCATAATATCTTTGTAATGTGATAAATGCATAAGTGTATGAATTGAGAATCTAGATTAAGACCAATGCTACTCGACAATATTGATATTGATCGATATTTTCTGGCACAATGAAGTTTTATTCATTACTACATTATGTCTGAAAGTACTTTTGTTTATTATCTGTATTTTAATTGTATAGTTAAAAAATTATGTTGCTATACGTTTTGCGCTACTTATTTAACTAGATGAGACACGAGTTGAGTTTGTATGCAAAAATGTAGTACGAAGTTTTTTCGATTATTAAAAAATTACTAAATCATATTGTCAAATCAAGAATTATTTCTGTGAGGCAAAACAATGTGTATATGACAAATCTTATTCAAAAGTAGTTTTATTTGTTGGAATGAGATTTTTTAAATTATTTTTTTTGACGAACAGCATTGACCGTCTTATTTTATAACTAGTAAGTTTATCTATGCTTTCTTTTAAAATAATCGGATTACTTCATTCTATTCTTCAGAAAAAAGAACTTGTCACACTCACAAATAGATCACCGGTCAGTTTTAATTCGGAACCATCTATCCAGTTTTATTTAGACTTTAACTATTTATCGTGTAGTATTTTAAACTAACTATAAAAACATGCTAATATTCTTCTGAAAATAAGTAATTCTTGACTCATATGCTCTCTCATAACGTGCAACAAAGAACCTACCTAGCATAGTCCTAAATTAATACAAAAACTTCGCTGATCAAGTCTGTGTTTTATATATAATAATTTCTGAATCTGAACAATATAAGTCTTAAAAATGTCATATGAAATAACTCTTCCTTCCTACTAGTAGCAAAATACTTCCAAAATATTCGTTTTTGTCTGTTAACGAGTGAATATTTTTGAGAACTGTCATAATCATAACATACAATAGTTATACGTAAAATAAGGAAAAGATATTGTCCAACAACAAGCTTTCGAATATGACTACCTACATATATTTTATTCCTGTAAGACAAATGATCGATTACTCACATTTATTTTTCCTATCCACATTAATTATAAGCAGTTAGTGTTACATACATGAGAAAAAAACGTCGTCCAATTACATGCTATTGAATATGACTACCTACGTATATTTTAATTATATAAGACAAAATGGTCAGTCATATTTTATTTAAGTAGAACAACAGCAATTATATTTTATTTATGTAGGACAACAGCAATTATATTTTATTCCTGTGAGATAAATGATCAATTACTATCTCACATTTATTTTTCCTATCTACAACAATTATAAGTAATTAGATTTATATACATTTAAAAAAATATTTATTCATGTAAGATAATTGATCAATCACTTACATTTATTTTTCCTATCTAAAATAATTATAAGCAATTAGCGTTACATATATGAATAAAAACAAAAATACATATTTTCCAATTTGCTTAATTGTTTGCTTGCTTTTTTAATGAGATAAAATATAAGAAAAAAAAATGAAAATTATTATTTATGCATCAGTGAAGCGTATAAAAAGGAAAATATAAAAGCGTATGCTCTTTACATATTCGTTCAGTTATTTGCTTTCAATTAAATTCAAAACTCGTATACTCCATTATTCTGCTACGACTTCTATCGTGTTTGAATATTATTTCAAGGTAATTACTTCTATATCCTTTGTATTTAGTTTATACCATTCAAACGATATCATTCATACTTAGAATTGTTACTCTATTTAGAAGTACTATAAATACATGAATAACTATTGCGATTTTTCTAGATCATCAGATTTATCTAATGACAGTATCTAATATATTTTAACTCGATTAAAAGCGAACCATCGTTTTTAGATTTCCTACTTCATCTTCACCCTTTGTTACAAAGTAGTAGACAGGACCTACACAAGAGACTAAAAACATATCATATATTATCACAACCGGCTATTATTCTAGCTCTACTTCGATAGTAGGATATTATGCATCACTCTCAACTAAACTAATTCTTCGTCTGCTTGGGTATTAAGTCAGATTCTGTATCCTCTGTATTTGGGTGTAGGTGAGTTTGTAGTGAGATGCTGACAATAGTGAGACATAAACTGGCATCCGCTAAACTCCTCTAGTAATAATATAAACTGATTGTCTTTTTGAAAAATTTATTTATTTTAAAATAAATCATTTTGCCACAAAATCACCTTCCCTATCATATATTTAGGCGATCAATGAATCTTAATTGGTAGCTGTTTATGGGCGTTTTTTGAACATCGTCAACCCAGTTTGGATTGGTAAGGGTGTCTATGTGAACAGTTCGAACTAGGATGATGACAGTTGTGAGCTAGGATTTCGCTTACAATCAGAAACTATCGGATTGACTTCTCTTCACCATTTAATTTTCATAACAGAAATTTATTTCAGATCAGTCCTGATTTCAAGACAATACCCTTTTAATTGGCGCTAAGCTATGGCTCATTTACATTTAAGACGTTCTCGAACGTGAGTTTTGAGTGCATTTGATGAACTTTGTCATCTTTTACTAATTCTATAGGTTTTATATACCTGGTCTATTCGCAGTGGCATTATTTGCTGTCGCATGCACAATTGTTATTTCGCTGATTCCGCTTTATGTATCAACAACAAATTTTAGCATCACGAACAACAATAACACTGCCAGCATCAACACGTCACTGGCCACTAGTTAGTGTGTATTTATTGCTTTTATCTTACACGTATCTAATTTTTTGTAGGGAATGCACTTACTTCGCTTGATGCTTCCTACCTGTTGCCAGCTGGATTCGCGAGAAAGCGTGCTACGCTATCGGTCACCAACCGAGTAGCAACCGCCACTTCCGTAATTTTTATTTTTAATGTTAGCTGCTATTATGTAATATATTTTAGCTGCAAGAAGCAGTCAATGCACCCATAGGTACCATCACCGTTAAAGCCATCAGTAGTGCACTAGCAACCATTGCCAAAGGTCGACGTCGCCGCGAGTAATTTTCTTTTTAATTTATTTCTACTAGTCATATTTACCTATGAATTTATATATAGCCTTCAATGTGATAAAACCGATAGTTCAGGTCCCGCTATCATCTTTAGTATTGACTTAAATTGTCCATCAAGTTTGCCATGCCAAAACGTGACCTATCAAATCGATTTATATACCAGTATTCATGAAAAATTCAATAAGATGACCGATATCAGTATCCCAACAGACGATGGAAGCAGCTTATCTTTAGAGCTTTGCCACGTTCAATCTTATCCCAACGGGAATAATAATATTGATACCAGTTCCAATGGTGTTGTTATCGGTGAGTAGACTGATTTTCTTATCACTTTTTTAATAGCGTAGGCGCTTTTAAATGGAACCTAGAAATTATTTTGAATAGTTTTCGATGCGAATACGATTGGAAAATAAATGTAGGAATCTGAAATCTTATATAAGAAAAACAGCACTTCTAGATCAGATAGTGACTATTTTTATCGTGAATATTGAGAGAGTATATGCATAGATTTACGGGTAATAGAAGATATCCGAATGTGACGCTCCATTTTAAGTCAAGCTATTCGGATATGTTACAGCGCGAAATCCAAATTCGAAACTTTTAGAGTTTAAGAATTTAGACTTCGCTTCTATACTTGAATGATGATATTAGTTATTGCAATAAAGCACCGTGCTTTACTAAGCAAACTTTACATAATATAGCCATGAATAAAAAGATTCCATTTTACAAAAATAAAGTAGTTACTTGGCATTAAATAGCTATTTCATAAGTTTTATTATTTGTAAAAGATATAGTTTTCTCGAAAATTTTCAGAGAATAATATCATTTGAGTCAATAAACAAGATTTGAAAAAATTTGAGTACTGATTGACAGTGTGTCAACTGGTTTATTTCAGTTGTCGTAATAGAAACATAATTATAAATAAATATTATAAATGAGGAGAGATTAGGAAATCCATACGAATCTATTTAAAGGCAGATATACAGTTAATCGACAGAGAAGTGATGAGGTATCAAGAAAATCTCATTCAATCTTCTTGATTCATACAGGACCGATAACGTCATCAACATCAACGACAATAACTACGGAAACAACCACAATTATAATAATAACAGCTACAACAATGACAACAACAACAACAACAGCCTCAACCACATCAACAACAGCAACAACCTCAACTACATCAACAACAACAACTACAACTACCACAACTACAACAACAACTACTACCACAAGTACAACTACAACCACAAGCACA
>CAJNOI010000800.1:0-25869 GCA_905250115.1 Adineta steineri | reverse complement strand
CTTCCGGTTAACAGCCGAACGCGCTAACCAATTGCGCCACAAGAGCTACAAGCCATACAAATTTTTAAACACCTAAAAATTCTCCCTATATTAGTATTTGTATTTTGAGTTTCTTATTAAACTGTGATTCACCCTAGGTGATCTTGATTGTCACATGCCTGTGATTAGAAAAATAGCTATTACAATTATACCCTTCTCATTTTTTAATATCATACTAAAGCACCTGCAGAAACAAGAAAATCATGTACTCGAATAAAAAGAAAATATATATGATCAGTTATATCAACTACATGATATGACATAAGATTAGGTTCTGTTCGTATTAAACTTGACAATTTTATCTTCAATACACTCTGATATTGTACATACATATAGATCCAGTTACGTTGCTTATAGTTAAAATAGCAAGGAATAACAAAGCAAATATCGATAACTGCTAATTGGAAAAAAACTCTAAATAACTTCATCATGAATTGATTTTAACAAAAACACCTCAATGATATTATATTAGATATGAGAAGAGTTTGTTATTTAAAAACTAGAGAATACGTGAACTGGAACATGTGTAACATTGAGTTAATAGAAGGTCATATTTCATACCGTGTCTCAAATAAGAATTATTTTAAAAAAACTTTTAAAATTATTTGAATTACAGACTAATTTATATCGTTTAACAACAGTAATGATAATTTCAATGAACTCAATAATTAAGAAACATGCGCTTTTTGAAAGCAGTAGATATAGAACCCATTACCAATGATTAGTGATACGAAAGTAAAAGAATTCTTATGGTTTTTTTTTGCTAGTATCTATTAGTTATATGACTACCTTGAGTTTAACGATCAATAAAGATTGAGAAATTTTATCATTCCCATAATTTGTCTTCAAATTGCACATCTAATCTTACATTAATGTAAACTTCTTTAAACAGAAAAGAAAACAATAAAAGTAAGTTGTTGATTAGCTTCATGTTTTACTCATTTATATAAAATTTAAGTTTTCTGTAATATATTCGTAGATATTGCTATATATATTTCTCGTTCCTTCCTATTTAATTTTACTTTAGCGTTTATTTTCTGGTTCTTGCTTTTATTTATCCTTCTTAAGATTATCATTAACAATAATCATTAGTAAAATTTTTACTTGCTCTGCTAAATGTCAAAATTCTGGTCATGGAAGCTCTTTTTTTTTAATGCCAGTCTTGAATTATTATATTGATGTGTCGGATATAATATCTACTCTTTCACATTTTAATCTTAAGAAATTGGTTTGATTAATTGTCTTAAGTTAATCTTTCTTAATCAGTTCTTCACACACGAATCATTTCAGTTGAGAGACAAATTGTAAAGAAAAGTTAACCTCTTCTTCTTCTAGAATCGGTACATACATAATTGTCGACTATAATAATGTAAAATTTTTCAAAAACAGATAGTGAATTATCATATAATTTTTGCTTTAACTTGATGAAAATAAATAATTTTAGAAATTATGCACTCATCTGCCTTCATCTTCACATGCGTATCGACACTTATATATTATAAGTTTTCGTGACTATTGAGTTCTTTTTTTTGTAATTATAAAATGATGTAAGTAAAACATTCCTACCGATAGTTAATTTCCACAAGATTCTTTTAAAAAATCTCTGACGTTGCGATAGACGATATATTTTTCTTACAGATGGATCTTACAACAATGCAATCATTAATATTTAACAATACAAATCTCACTTGTCCAACACCTCTTCTATGGACTTCAGACAATATTCAAAGTCGTAAAGCTCGACTTTGGATATGTATAATAGCTGTAATCATCCATGGAATATTTTGGCTTCAACTTGTATTTAGCTCATCTGTCCGACAAAAATCAATGCAATGGATTTATGCGTATCTTATTGCTGATGCTCTTCTACTTCTTCGATTTTTCTTCACTTATATTATTCATACAATATCTACTGATTGTCAACCAAATAAAGCGTGGTTTTTATTTATCTGCTACTTTGAAGCAGCAGTCGATAATTATCTTAATATAGTTGAAGTATATGTTCTATTAGCTTTAAATGTATGTCGTTATGTACAAATAGCATACAATCGAAATGTTTATAAACATCATACAATTCTTTTAACGTTAGCTCATATAAGTATCTATTTAATGCCATTTATATCTTTATTCATACAATTTATATGTGGATGGACTCAAGTACAAGTAGTTATTGGGGGTTCATGTCAAGTTATTTATACAAATCTGTATATTCAGATATTTAATATTATTACTGCATTTGCACTTCCTATCTTTCTCAATATTTTAATCATTTATGCTAGTGTTCGTCATATTCGTTTAACATCAAATTTACAACGAACACAACATCATGTTTCTGCTCGTGAGAAATATAATCGATCATTAGTTATTCAATTTCTTATTTTTTATATTATCTGGGTGGGACTATGGTCACCAAATATTATTGTTTTTCAAGTATCAAGTGGTGGAAATGCAACAAGTATTGCTAGAACACTTAATTTTATTGAAATAGCCTTAGATCCAATTATTATTGCCGCATTAGATGTTCGTTTTTGGCAATCATGGAAAAAACTTTGGATGCATTTGAGAAAAATCATACGCTTCGAAGTATCTAGTCGAGCACAAATTCATCCAACAACAACGAAAGCCAACGCGTTTTCATACAAAACTCCACAACTACAAACAACTAAATTTTAAACAGGAAAACGTTAATACCGTCTTTCATTTACTAAAAACTGTCTTCAAATATATCTTTTCTCTATATAATGCTCCCATTTGATTCCAATAAAAAAAACATGAATTTTTTAAATCTTATTATTCATTTACATAAAATTAATTTATTCAATAAACACATGAAATATTTGACAATATGTGATAAAGTTGCATACAGAATTATTATTAACAATATTAAAAGTAATATGTACTAATTATGGAAATAAAATTAAAATATCGATGAACAATACTTAATGAATAAGTTAGTATGATATCATCTAAAGTGTTATATATAACTCGAGTAAACATTATTACTAGTTTCTATACAACTAACTAAATACATTCTAAAAAGTATTATAAGTGTATATGATAAACCAAGGTTTAATGGTAGTTAAATTATATAGCAACTTCATAATCGATGAGGAATCACAGATATTCTAGAGTTACGACTTCATTTAATTAGCATTATTTTAAATTCATTTTTTTCATAAGAATAATAAACAAAAAAAACAAAAGTAAAAAATTACGCTCCTGGGTGGGCTTGAACCACCAACCTTCCGGTTAACAGCCGAACGCGCTAACCAATTGCGCCACAAGAGCTGTACTACAGATATTTTTTCTACAATCACATGTGCAGTTAGAATTAACGTTGAATAAATTTTAATTGTCTATGTGAATGATGTAAATGTCTTGGATCTATTAAATAGTTCAAGATTTATTTATAGTTGAGAAAAAAAACTTTTTATTAAACTGTTGACGTCATCATGTTATTGGAGAGACCCAAACAGATTATCCTATATGACTAATACACGACAATTTATATACTAAGTATAACTATATACATCATGAAATATTAAGAAAAAGATTGTGTTATATGCCCTCAATGTACTTTATCAAGGAAATTTATTGAAATTATAGTTCAAATTCAATACGAACTTTTAATTTCACTAATTATTTTGTTATATATCATAAACTACTAAATAATTAGATAAGTTCGAAAACAGAAATGACGCATATATAAATCATTATCATTCTGAAAGTACAAAAACTGTCTTTTTTTAACTCATATGACCTGTTTTGACATATAGTTCAATGACGATGGAACAGTCTATTGCAGACATGTCTTCATCAGATTGTATGCGCAATATTTTATTTTAATTGAAAATATTTTCAATTATTTAATCAGTAATAAATAAAGAAACTACCTTGAAAAGTGAATCTTCAACATAATATGATCTGTATAAGTTTTGTTTATTATCTTGAATTAGAATAATACAATACTCTTGATGTATGAGTCGAAATAAATCAAAATTGATATTTCAAGCACATTCGCTCTTAGTAATAATTAGCCATTAGTACCTCACAAACAAAATGCACATTATTAGAAACTCAATATCATATACACGTAAAGTCAAATAGATAAAATCTTTGTAGTATTTCATATGTAAAAATAAACATAGATTGTGACCTAGTCTTTTGCTGTATGCAAAAATAAAAACGTTGAATTTCATTACGTATTTGATAATAAAATTCCTCTTCTCGAATCAACACAGATGAAAACAACATGTTTATCATTCCATTTGGTATATGTTGATTAACATTCGTACGGCTTATTTTGTAATATCAATAATGATATTGGACATTTTTTGTCAAATGATTCTTTTCAACTTATGTTATAATCAGAATAAATCTTAACTGCAGTATAGTCGATGTTGTGACGAGATAGCAAATTATTATTTATCGTTACGTTTATTCTACTGACTACAGTCGCTTTGTTCTTTTCTCTTCTGTTACTTTACTATCGATTTGCTCGTTTTACATTGAGATTATATTCTTGTTTTTTTTTTCATCAAATTTGCTGATACATCATGACTAGTATGTATTCTTATATTGCTTAATAGTTTTTTTACAGAAAGAAAAAAAGAAATTATACTTTCATATTTCGAAGCATGTCAGGTATTTGTTACGCGTATTTTATATGAAAACCTAGAATATATTCTTATCGGACAAATATTAATATTTTATTGGATTTTTTTATTGCTATTATGATAATAATCATATTATTTCGCTCTATTTATCTTCTTTTTGTTTGTTACAAGTAATCTAATAAATTTCGTCATGTACATTAGTAATAGACTGATAAAGAAACGAGTATTATAATTATAAAAATCATCATTTGAGTTAGATGAATCATAAATATTTTGAGAATGTTTATGACATTCTTCGTCATTGTATAATTATCAGTTTTTTGGTTTTGACATTCCCTTGAAAAGAAAATCATGAATAAATTTTGTTGTATTCTGCATCTGACATGTATGTATCTGGTTAACTGAAAGAGACGAGAGGAAATAAAAATATCTTTTTCAGTGATATAATCTTATTATCAGTCTCCTATATTTTTCAACAACAAGTATATAAATAGACTTGTTTTTTTTTATATATCAATCCACAAGTATATCGTATAATTGTGTATTAGAATGTTCTCAGATTTTTATGTTGTATACATGATTATGTGTTGAAGGTAGTTTCTACTGCGAAATTTCTTTTGAATGCTTTTTAGTCTTTGATTATAATTAAGATCTAGGAATCAGTAGAATCCAATACAGCACTATCAAAAGAGCAGTTCGATGAGCTGTAGTAAATCTTCGCATTTTTTAATGATTAGTTTTGATTTTTAGTAACTCGTATTTCAATAAAGAACTAGTTTACTAATTTTATTAGTCAGAAAAATAGAGACATGATAAGAGGTTTATAAAAATCGGATATTTATTATCTAATCCATCAAGTACTGGAAACGTTGTACTCTTTCGAATTTCATTATCTTTATCGTTCTCATTATAGTACGCTAAATGTTTTTTAAATTCCTTTCATTAAAACGTTAGTAAAGTACGTGATAAAATTCAAGTTTAAAGTTTTACTACCACGTTAATAAAAATATCATATTTAAAGAATAGGAGAGTATTTTGAAATGCACTCATAGATAAAAATAACTTTTGAGTAAGATTATATATGTTTTTTTTGTAATTATATCTTTCTTAACATATCGAGATAATACAGTTAAGGTAATAATGAATTCTTCTTTCTTACCTTATCTAAATCTTTTAATAAAAAGTTGTGGAATTTTATAATTTTCACGAGAAAATCTTTTCATCATTGAAGAAGAAAAGCTAGAAAGTAGAAACAACTCGATGTATGATAATTATTTTTTTTGAACTTCCGGTTCATTTCTTGTATCAAACTTTTTCATATCATATTCATCTAAGTATTCTTTAGTTAAGTATATGACTACATAATAATGGTTATTCTTGTTAAGAATGAGATACTCTCAAAAGATGTTCTTGACAAGAGATTCAGATATATATGTTTTATATAAGATAGAGATTAAATAAGGAAAAAAAAACCATTATTTTTAAGAGAAACTTGCATATTATCTCTAAGATTCTAATGAGTTTTTATCCTTTTTCAAAGACGAAATACTCAAATTAAGTAACTCGACGGATTAATAATTAATTTTCTATTTTAGACTTTTGTATATATAACAATTCATCAAAGAAGATGACAGTGCATAAACCGAACCAATTAAATGCGTAAGTATATTCTCATTAGTAACTGTTGAATCTCTATGTAAGAATGAATAATATTCATTTCTTATTATTTTAATAGGAAGTAATTAACGATTTTCTCAAATATTAAATATTTATTAATCAACAAAAGTAAGTAATATTGACTAATATAGTTTGTCTTATATAATGAATTTTAAAACAAATGCGTAGTTTTATTTACATAGAAATATATATTCTAACTTAGATCTATTTATAATTATACGTTTAACCTTTAGCGGTAGACCGAAAACAATAATTAAGCATTATACAATGTATGCAAAGACTGATTTAAACTGTCTTCCATAATTACTTGTATGTTTTTATCTTCTTTGCTCTACCAATACAGAAACTATCACTGACACAAAATTGCTTATCATAGCCTATAGGGATAAAAACGGATGTCGATGTAATAGTCTCATTCGTTCTCGATTTCTAAGCTTATCAATCATATTTTAAAAGAAAATAGTTGAGTACATCTGATCGATAGAATAATTAGATATATTTATTTCATAGTATGACTTCTAAAATATCGTATATATACGTAAATAAAGATATATATCTGTTTATATATTTATATTTTCATACGATTAATATAAACTCTCTATTGCCTACTTATCAGTATTGACAAAAATATTTTTGACCGTTTTTTTTATCTTTTATATATTTATCTCAGATAATATGTCAAATCATTGTATTTACACGATATAATCCACTTGTTTCCTTTTAAGATCTATGCGGTCACATATTATCATTAATAATATGTTTCTCTATCGATCTTTCCTGCTTTTCCTTGCTCTATAGATAGGTTTTTAATCGTGCAATATATAACGAAATTGATGTATTCCGTTAATAGTATGTCCACAGGGCTTTCATTCGTTGATGCATTAGTCTTGATGATAGTAGTCAGTTAAAACATTTATACTACATGCTCTACATTTAAGAAAAAAAAAACAAGGAAAATCTCATGATAATTGAGCTCATTATTTTTTTTTTTGCATCACTAGAAATTTTCTTGAAGAATGTAACCATTTTGAAAGTGAATAGCTCTAGTTCAGTATTCATTAATACATTGATGAATCATATTCGTATCTTCGATATGCAGATTGTTTGATATTATAATAAATCTTATTTCAAAAAAGAAATCCATTTAGATAATATGGCAATATTAATCGGCAATAATACAACATTAGCATTAAACTCAGATGATTATATTCGAAATGAAATAAATCAATATGTAGCAAAATTGAATTTTATTCTTATATTTGTTCAATCATTTGTTTCAATAAGTGGGATATTTGGAAATATGCTTGCATTAATTGTTATTAATAAAAAATCATTACGAAATACTTCATCAGCTGTATATATAACATATATGGCAATATTCGATAGTGCAGTTCTTCTTCTTCATTGTGCAAGTTTAGCACAACCACGTCGAAATCTTTTTATTCATTGTTCATTAATATATTTAACGGATTTATTTAGTATTTGTGCAAATTGGGTTTTAGTTATTATAACATTAGGTAATCAAGTTATTTATTAATCTTAAAAATTTTTTTAAACTAATTAACCGTTTGACTGCCATAGTATAATAAGAGCTATACCTGGTTTGTTAATATTCTTGATAGAGTTATTCAGAACAATTAGTTTATAATTTATTATAAGGAGTAATGACATTATGGTTTTGAGAATTCTTTCGGAATGTCTGAGATTTGCAATTAATAAACTTCAGGAGTTAACGTTTCTATTCAAGTATAAGAACATAAGTCGACTCTCCGTAAGCAGCACCGCAGAGGGTTCTGATAATATGATGAAATCTCCGTCGATTTTCTAAGAAGTCTCAAGGAATTTTTTTGCAATTTTCAACAACTTTTCATTTTTTGAGGTTCTCGGCTAGGAATGCACGAAAAATTTTATTAAACTTCCCGTAGATTTCGTGAAATCGTCGGAGCCTTCCGAAGTGGATTGCTTAGGGAGAGTCGATTAGGAAAATTTCAATGTAACTTACATTGAGCAAATCACATCCGAAAAAACATAAGATATGTTTGACATCTGCTCTTATGTCTAGCGTAAGGTAGTTTAACGGTTTATTTGAATTCAATTCATCAAAAAAGAATTTGGTAGTCAGAAGGATAAGATAATATCTGTCATAATTAACTATCCAAATATTTAATACATATAAGTATTCACTAGAAAGAAAAAAAGACCTCAACATTTATCTATTGAGTTATTCATCATATCAATAAAAGAATGTTATTTGAGATCTAAAGAGAATTTTGTTTTTATCATATTTTACTAAATTTCTTAGGAAAAATAATATAGAAAATAAATAACATCATTTTTTTTTTTCTTATATAGAACGTTGTGTTGCTGTTGCTTCTCCATTTCTTGCTAAACGTTTTTGTACTGTTCATTCGGCACGTTATTCTGTATATATTCTTATATCAATAGCAATTCTATTATTTTCTGCAACATTTCCGATAATTTATCATACAGACGTAACTTCAAAACGAGCAAAATGTAAAATTCGTCCAGCATTCGGATTAATTCATCGGATATATCAACCAATTGTATTCTATGTTCTACCAGATATTTTACTTTTATCAAATTTATTTACTGTTTATTCTTTAATTCAACGACGTAGACAACAAAAACGATTATCAAATGATGATAAATTCGAACTTCGTGTTAACGATGTTCATTCAAATCGTAAACAACGACAATTAACTATTATGCTTGTTACAGTTAATTTTACTTTTTATTTATTTTCAACGCCAGCATTAATTTTTTTCATAGGCGAATATACGCCACCAAAACATCCTGAAATAAATAAACTTAAACGTTCTTTTTTCTTTACTCAAACATCTGTTCTTCTATTACAATTACATCATGCTGTAAGTTATCGAAAACGAAAAAAAAACATTATTTATTTTTTTATTTTTTTTAGACAAATTTTATATTTTATTGTTTTACTGGTCGACGATTTCGTGAAGCAACAATTGAAACATTTAATCAATGTTCAACTCAATTAAAAATTTTCTATCATCGATATTTTCTATGCGACAAATATTATCGAGTTTCATCTGATTATCAAATGACAAATATACCAAGTACAAATAAACCTAATCGTTTATTAGACAAGGAATATTCTTCAAAATATACGAAGAGAACAACTATTTAGACACTTTTATTTTATATAAAAAGCAAAATGTTATGTCAATCTAAAAATTCCAACAATAAATACTGTTTTATTATCAATATTTTCTTTTTTTTAATAGTGTTCTATATATATAATATGTTATCACTTCTTAATAAAGTTGTGTTGTATTTTTTGGACATATGATATGTTCCATATCAAGTAACATGTTTAGATTAGTAATTGTCTATTATCATCGATTGATAGAATAATAATGAACATTATATAAATAATGCGTTCTGTTCATTTTATCAAATGATTCAATTAAAGTGTAAGTTTCATATAAATAATAGATCTCTCGATTCAAATAACGTAAAAATTAGTATTACACAATACTGAAAAAAAATCGACAATTTTCATGAATATCAATAGAATCTTTGACGTTTCACATATGTGTAGTTATATAAATCATTGTAGACTGTTATTAAGTAACTATAACCAAAAGCGATTGTATTATCAATTTATCATTCCATAGACATTATTTCTTTTTCCAGACAGATACAATATCATTTCTGCTGATAATCATATGAATATAATATTGTCATTGAATGATTGACAAATAGAAATTAATTGAATTTCCTAGGCTATTATTATTATTATTATTATATGTCGTTGATTTCCATGAACATATTTACAAGTTTTAAAAGTAATGCTTGATTTATTAAATTGCACATGTCAATTGAAGTTAAGATCATACCTTGATGAAATGCATATATGTCTCATTTCGTTTACTTTTATACAATCCACATATCAAGAGGTTCAAATCGATCGATCATGATTGATCGATTTCTTAATATTGATGCTTGTCTACGAATGACTTAAACTAAGACTATGAAGTCAAGTATATTGATACGCATAATTGAAATAACATACTATATCATCAATGTTATTATTGACACTCCTTTTTCTCCCACGCTTGACAGACATCATTAGATAGAATATTTTATGGGCATAGATCGACCTTCTCACTACTACAATTACTGTTACCAAGGCTAATTATATACATATATATATGTATAGATATATATATATATATGCTATTTACTCATTCTCTATTTTCTCTACTTCTTTACATCTTATTTTGTGTTTTTCTTATGTTATTGATGGCAAACGACAGAGAAATAGAGAAACAGTTTATGTATATCTACAAACCATTTATATCATCAATTATTTTGTTAAGTAATAAGATAACCTAATATAGCTCATCTTATGCATCTAACTGTCTAACACATTTGGTGGTCAACTCATTAGGATGGAAAGAGGAAAGAAAAGAAGAAAAAGTACGCGAGAAAGGATGCTCATTCAAGTGTCTAGCTAGACCATGTAAATACAAAAAAGAAATTGCATATATACACGCTATCGACTGATTTACATATCGGTCATATAGTAGTAATAATCTTACAATTAGTTTGTGTAGGTTGTATAGATATATGTATGTATGTGTATGTGTATGTGTTTGCTTGGTTCTATTTGTAATATCGATTACGTGTACAAAATAGGGTAAGCGTATTGTTTCATATATTTTTTTGCATAACGATAAATTAATCGTCATGATTTTAACTAGCATATATGTTTGTTTGCCTCCTAGTAGCTAACAACAAGCAGAAAAAAAGGGAGCAATAAGTGAAAATAAGTGTTTTGTTTTATATTTATTCCACTTTCTTTTATATTTCCTTTCTCTAACCGTAAGTTATACAAAGTGCGTGATGTCCAGTCAAGTTTGTTCTTTTTTTTTCTTCTTTTGCTCTTTCGGTTACACGAAGCTTATAAGAGAAAGAGAAAGTAGCGATCATCACATCGTATTTGTTGTCACTATAGACGTGTATGTGTATGTGAGACGACTGAAGTTTTTTTCTTTTACGAATAAGTATTGATTATTCGTTTTCGTTGATCATTATCCTTCTTTTATATTATATATATTTTTTACGTAGTAAATAGGTAAAAGAACGAGGCTTATCAGTTTTCATGTATTGTTGATTAACCGTTGATTATACAGGGGGAATATCATGTTCTTTTTTGATCAATTACCCATTGAAATTTTAATCGAAAAAAAATGGATATTAATAACAAATTTGTCTTTCATAAGCTTATAAATAAAGTGAAAATAGATTTATATGATTGTTTATTTTATATTTTTTAACTTATAACTAGTGAGTATCGAAAATAGAGAAGTACGATGAGAAAAAAAAAGTAAAGGACACCATCAATACACATAGGTGATGATCTAACTATAAAATTATGTTGACTAGAAGTCTTTTCATTCTTATAGTAAATATATATATATATAAGAATCCGTTATCGAGCCGTATTGTCAGGTAATTAAACTGATGCGTAGATGAAGCCTACTAATAGATAAGACGCGTTGTCAAATATCGTTCTACAATGCACGTAGTGACCATTTATTTCTCATGATATATATTGAAGATGATGAGTTTAATGTACAAGTATGTACCTGAACATTTTTTCATTCATACTTACATCATCATACTACTTCGCAATCAATATTCGGGTATTGATCGTCGCCTTTTGGGGACATGCTTCTTCTTTATCTACATCTATTCACTTAGATCTATGTAGTATATAGATTGAGATCAATGTAATTGATTTCTACGTGGATATAGATATGTATATACAAGGTGTATATGTAAGTATATATTAAGATCTATCAATATTATCACTACTACATCACAAAATATCCTTCCTATTGACAATTGAAGTCTATTTTTTTTTTGCTTTTCTCTATATTATTCATTACAGTTCTTTATTAAATATTCAGTTTTTTAATATGATAAAATATTGAATTTACATACGTTAATAGAATAATTCAATCGCACCTTTTCACTTTTACTTTTTCACAAGGACATTATATGTCTATCAACACGAACATAGAAGAAAAGTAAAAGTACTTGAATTTTTTTTTGAACAACATATCTTAAATCCTTTTATAAATTCTATCGAGGTTCACTGTCATATATATTAATTTATTCAAATGCTCAAGGTCTTTTTTATTTATCAAAATGTCAATCTTTATTTATCACACTAGTAAATGATTCTATGCTACTATACATCTATATAGACGGCGAGACAAATCTTTTTTCCTTCATATTTCTCTATTGTTATGATTATTATTATTATCATCATCCTTACTATGACTAGTGAATTGTGTGTTCTATAGTGTAACTCACACAAAGGTTCAAAAGGTTAATAGAATTTTAGCTTCCCATGAAAAGTAATGATGGTTATTCATTGTCATTTACTTTTTCTCTCTCTCTCTCTCTCTTTGCTTACAGTTGATGATAATTTCGACGAGTAATGACCTTTCTGATGTCCAAATATTAATTGACAAGTTTGACGCCTTTTCCTAGGACATCTATCCCTAGAAAGTACATTAACACTTCTTTACAACTGTCTACGTATATATATAGGACTATATCGATCAACACCGATTGCTACGTTTACTTTTATTGTCCTTGAATGAAGGTTGCCGCCTGTCGTGTGCGCTTCTCTTTATATGTACATTCTCTGCATGTTTCATTTTGCCTTAGCAAAAGTAAAGAATTCTTACATCATATGATAATCGTTCAGTAACATTCAGTATGATCTATCTATTGATCTTGTTGATAATTACACGCATTTACACATATATATTATAGATATTGATAGAGACGATGCTGATGACATTATCATCATCATCATCGATATGTATATCAGAGCATATTTATTTTCAGTTTTGTTGTTATTTTTTTTTTTCAGATGATGGTATCTCAATGTCATTGAATGATTTATTAAAAACACCATCATTTCTTTTTTTCAAATTCAAAGAATAATCATAAGAGAAGAACAAGAGGAGAAGAAATTTTAATTTTAATATTAATATTTCTTATCAATGATATATACAAATAATTTTCCAATATCTACTCGATTATCACAACCAACGTCAATGCTTCTTACTGATAAAGAAGCAAAAACTTTAGATTTCAATGATAAACTTCTCCTACCAAGTTCCACACGTTCAATTAAACGACGAATAAGTTTATTAGAGAAGAGTAGAGATTGGGTAAAGAAATCATTTTTTTTTTGGTTTTTACATATTAAAATAATATTATTTTTAATAGGCTCGACGCTTAATAACTCTTCATCGACCACGTCGTAATACATTGTCTACAGAAAGAAATCATGAAATATGCAATGAATTAACTAAAAAACCTGAAATAAAAACACATTCTTCTCAGCAATTATTACATAATTCTCAGAAGAATTTCGATGAAGATGGCTATCTATCTCCATTAGAGATAAAAGCAAAAGTAAGTAATTATTTCTAGTTATTTTATTTTCATCTTATCTCGTTTATTATAGCTTGATAATATTACTCAACAGAATACTAATCAACAATATCAATCTAATTCAAAATTATTATCAAACTCCGACCAATTACATCTTAATTTCTGTAATAAATCTCAAGTTATCTATCGATATCATGATCCAAATATTTCAATTCCGCCGACATGTCAATGTATATGTCAACAACAACAACAACAAAAACGAATACCAACAACATCATTTGTTTCTGAATTTCAAAAAATCTCTTTCAATTGTTGATTATATTGATTTTGATGTACCTGATGAATCATCAAAACAAGATGATGATCCATTAGAAAGTATAAAATATCTATTTAATGACAGTAATAATAATCAACAACAGGGAGGATATTTTTCTCGTCGTATACCACGTCGTACAACAAATGTATCATCAATATCAACGGATTCAGGTTATAGTGATATACCTGTATCATCACCAAAACTTATTCCTGTACATTTAATATCATGTACATTAATACCGGTGAATTTAACAGGACAAGATTCAATAAATAGACGTTGTTTAACATGTACATGTCGTCCATCATCATCATCATTATCAACAACATGTTTACCAAATCAACAAGAACGTAAATTTTTCACACATTCATCTCGTTCTTATATTTCTCATCAACCTGTAACACATATAAATAAAACTGAGAATGAAATTCATAATCAATGTACATGTAATAATACATATCATTCGACAATGACAATATATCCATCATCACCACCACCACCAATACCAAAAAAATCTAGATTGAAAATTAATGATTATAAAGATGAATATTATTATCAACAACAACAACAAACACAATTAGTGAATAAACAAGCAAATGTAAAAAGGTTTGTGTACATGTTCTTCTATTTTTAACTTGTTAGCACGACAATATTTTCCAATTTACGAACTGATACAATCTCATATCAAAAAAACGATATTAAATTTATTTATTTAATTATTTCTTTTTCTAGACTTACTACTATTACCACTACTACAGATGATTTAACGTCAATAGCACGTTGGTATAAACCATATCTAGAAAGGTAATTCGAAAAAAAATATTATCTAAAATTATTCTATATTTTCGTGTAATTATTATTTTAGAGGAGCAGTATGTGATGTTCTTCAACAAGCTGATTATGGTACATTTATTCTACGTAATAGCACGACACATACAAATTGTTATGCATTATCAATAAAAGTTCCAAAATTTACGCATGATTCAAATATAGTTCATTATCTTATTGAAAAAACTGTTGTGGATAATAATCCTAGTTATCGTATAAAAGGAACGATTAAACAATTTCCTACGCTTCTATCACTTTTAACACATCATTCAGTTATGCCAGAAATTTTACCTATAACACTTAATCTTAATGAATCATTTACTATTTGATTCAATATATATACATATATATATAGTCATTGTCTATGTATAGAAACAGTGAATTTATGTCTTTTGTCTTTTTTATATTACTGTGCTTATTTAAATTTATCTTTTCTTTTTTGCAAACAAACGATTCAAGTAAAGAAGCAATTGTTGGATTAAATAAATATCCGGCAACAAACTCTTCTTCTATAATACGTCGATCAAGTATTTCAACATTTTTTGTATAGCAAATATTAATTCATTAAATTCCATAATATCATATAATTTACTCCAGTTGATTTAAAGAAAAAATTACAATCAACAACAAACTCTATTTGTTACGGTTCACTATGATGTAATAATTTATGAAAACTATTATGACCTAGTGTGTCAATAGAACAATCATGCATAAATTATTTATATCAACGCATAATTTCTTCAGACATTAAATCAAGTACATTTGATAAATATTCTATTTCATCAGGTGTTAAATTTGTTTTTGATACTCGGTAACCCATAATGAAGTATGTTCCTCGATGAAGAAAATTATGTATATGTTACCTTTTTATATTTTGATCATATGAATACGCATCATTAAATAATAATATAATGCTAATAAAGGAACGATTTCATAACATGAGGGGTTTATAATTTTTTAGATAATATGTACTGGATATTTATATTATGTTTTAGATATTACATACATTTACCTTCAAATTTTTGAGCTAATTACAGAACTTATTACTATATGATAAATGAGAATATGTAACAGAGTCATTCTATGCATATCTTTAAGCCATATATGATGTGTTGCAAAGTTTTGATAGATTGTTCATACATATTTTCTTGAATACTCGTTATGAATGAACTCAATGCTAGTATGTAAATAAAAACAAATCAGCAAGGTTATGTTTATATAAACCTATTTATTCTTTATCGCTAGTTGTGATATTGATTTCGAAAAAAAAATTATTTATTATAGAATTTTTCTTAGAAATTACCCGTAATAAATACATAAGAATAATGTGAAAGAGATTAACATTATAAGTACATTAAACTATATTTCAATATCAAGTAATAGTTGCTAATTGATATTGTGGTTCATTATTAAATGAATTTTCTTGATTTCTTAATATTGAATGTACATGTTCTTGATTAAATGAATCAAATTCTGAATCACGTCGTAAACCAACACTTCGAAGAAATCTTGGATTCGTATTTCTCATACGTTTTAATGATGTCCATTTATCTAGAACACGATGACGTTGACGAATAATGGTAATAATGATAAAAATAATTACTAAACATGATAATGGTATTGTATAAAATAATATATATTTTAAATCATTCTTAGGCATAGATTGTGTTGAACCAGTATTATATCCATCTGTTACCGTTGTATTTATCAAATTAATAATATCTGTTGATAACTCATTGTTAGTATTCATTGTCATCTTACATTACCAAATGTCTGTTTACTTAAATAAAAGACAGAAAAGAAATCTTTGATTATATTGTACTTGTGGCTTATCTACCTTTTGTTTTTGTTATTCAAAGGTTGATGTGTCGTAAATTATTCATCATTGGAAGAAAGTTGAAAAAAAAACGCTTTTATAGAAATTTTCATCATGATTTCTTAGGCATGTTTTATTTTGTAAAAATTTTAACATTTAATTCTATATATAAGAGAAGAAAACTATATTAATAATATTAAATATGATTATTTATTATATCTATGTGTTATTCAGTTTAAACAAGAAATACATTTTTCTTATCATTTATTATCAGACAGAATAGCAGCATGTGATGATCTTGACAACCTAAGACTATGACCCTTTTATACTCAAAAATATTTGTTCGTATAATAACATTTTTTTAATAGCAAGGAAAAAAATGATACAGATTTAATTGTTTAATACTCTGTTCGAATGATTATATATTTTTTACGCAAAAGGAAAACATTCACATATTCATCTTTATTCCTTATAAAAATATATGTAAATAAAGGTAATTGTGTAAGATGTGTGCAAAAGACATGAAAAAAAAACATCAGTGCATTTATTAATCTGAAGATATTTTTATCTGGTATTCTTCTAGAAATCATTCACATCCTTGTTCCAGGCTTCACTGTTACAGACTGCTTCTGAAAGATAATGAAAATCATGATAAAAATAAGGATAGTGTTTTATATTTATGATTATTCAGACATCAACATAAATAATTCTTCCGTTTTTCGAAGACATTTATGGATTACAATGAAAACAAGGGTAACTAACGATGACTGTGGTTGTATAACAAAGATTCATTATTAGAAATATATAAAAACAAAAGTCGAAAAGATAAATAAGTCATGTAGTACATGATATATACTGAAAAGAAAATAGAGATAAAAACAAGAATGAACATGACACTAGTCTTTACGTATATATTGTCGTAACAATTCTTTTCTTTGATTTATAGTCTTATCTAAATGAAAAGTTCTTAAGAAATTACTCTAATAAATTATCTAAACTTACCTAATGAAACAAAAGTATGGACTGACTAAGAGTTTAATTAATATTCTTATAATATTAATTATAGTTTTACATATATCTTCAAATAATCTCTTGTTTTTTTTCTACCAGAAGTTATTGTACTGACGATAGTTTAAATCAAAATGAATTTTATATTATTACCAAAAACAAAATAATTTTTAATTTTTGTGATCTACTTTTTTCGTATAAAATATTGGTAGTCAAGGATGAATATTTTATATCATACTTAACCATTAAAAGCCAAAGGGTTTGCTTTTGGAACTGAAGGAGAACTAATTATAGAAATAGAGATTGAGGGCTTTTAATATGCCCATACTGCAGTTAAATATGTTGGATGTCGTCAAAAAAAATTTCCACCTACGTGATGGAGTACAGCGTTATTATCTTTATCTCTCGCCCGCGGCGGTCTCTAATACGATTCAAAGTAACCGAAAGCTCATTTTAATGAAATTCTAATAGATTTTATATTATTTATTGAGGAAAAAATTTAAAATATCTTTGACTATTATTGAGCAAGCATTTCCTTAAAAAGGCATTTTTTCACAACGTCAAAATACATCAACAGATGGGTTAAACATTTATGGGGTGGTTTAGTAACTTTTGTATATATGATTTTTTTGCTTCGTTTTATAGTAATTAATACAACGTTGTCTGAAAGGGCCATTCGGTTCTTAAGGGTTAACAGCTAAATTGATATATTTTCCTCACGCATTACTAAAACTAACTCAATAACTTATACTCATACACACATATGCTTTACTTTAGTTCGGTTTCGAGTATCTGACAGCATAACAATACTTCAACATAATAGATTCTTTTCTTCAGCAGATCATGCATCTTGTTTTTCTCATTGTTGAAATATTTTCATTTTCTGTTGTAATTGAATATACCTATATGATATTGAATGCTTCAATACTAATAGATAAAAACAAGTTTGAATAAAAAAAATTACATCAATATTTTAGAAAAAATGAGCTTATCCTAAAATATATAGGTATTAAAATAAGAAATGACTTTATAATATTTTAAAGATTTTTTTTAAAGTTTTTAATCACATTTGAATCGTTTAAATAAATACAAATACAATAATATATTAAACATTCAATAGAATAATTATGATTGTTTTTATCTTCACGCAAAACAATTTATTTGATGCGGAAAATATTTATTTCCTTATAAGATTTACATATTTAACTTTAATATTAAAACTTTGATAATTTTTATTTATTTATTTATTTTATTAGTATATCGTTGAATTTAATTTGATAAGAAATAAAGCTTTCATAGAGTTATGTAAAAAAAATAGATTCTCTTCTCTACGTATCTTCAAGGTTACATAGAGGTTACATTTAGTGCTTACATTTATCTACGCAATATAAAAAAGGGCTTTTTTTTACCCGATTAATAATAACTTTTATTTCCCGGTGTATCTTCGTTCTCCACAGAACGAAAGAGAAAAATTTTGTTTTTCTCTTTTTTCTTTCTTTTCTCTTCTTATTGTCCTCGTGTTTTTACGACCTGAATGTTTCTCTCTCATAGACATAAGACAAATGTAGAATACTATTAGAGTTATAATTTACATTAAAAATCAAATATAATATAGACAAAATGATCTATATTGTACATAATATTTTAACTATATGTCGCTTATTTATTTTTTTTTCCTAGATTTAGTCAAACAAAAACGTATTATATAATAAAAAAAAATGTCATACAATGAACCCAGAAGCAGTGAGAAACAAGTGAACGCGGCAGCTGTTGAGTGCAAAATTTGTGGGGCATCGGCAAAATATTCGTATTTCGGTATTGTATCATGTCAACCATGTAAAATGTTTTTTAAACGAAATGCTGAACAAGGACAGGTCAATTGAAAATATATTCTTTTTTTTTAAGTGCATTTATCTTTTGTTTTTCTTTCAGAATACACTCCAATGCAATTATAATAAAAATTGCGAAATAAATTTAAACAATCGTCATGTATGTTCTTATTGTCGACTTCAAAAATGTTTTACAAGTGGAATGGAAGCGGAAAAAATTCGACGTTCTTTATCAAATAAACGAAAAAGAAAACGTGAAAAAAATGTTAATGAAGATTTAGCAGAAAGAAATTCAATGGCTTTAGTCCGATTAAATGAGTCAAAGCAGGTATGATTACTTTTAGCGTAACATAAACATTTGAGGATTGGTTTATTATATTTTCTCAATCATATATGATCTTCTAATGAAACTGTTAGATCTTTATATGAAGTACAAAGGTGATTAGATACTCAATATGATGAAATAGTTCTATGAGATATTGAAGGTACAAACATTAAAAAAGCATTGTAAGGTTTTTTTCTTTGGAAACTCAGATTCTGTTTATTTTCTTAGCGATTTGAATTTTGTTTGGTGCTAATAAAAGTAGGTCAAGATATTGTCATGTTTAGATTCAATCCATTTCACTAAATAAGTTCTTAATGGAGTCAAATATTTTATATGATCATTAGAATTCAACTAAACTTATTTGATTTATCAATCTATGCATTGAAATCATATTAGTTTTTTTTATTCTAGGTGAGCAATAGTTACAATAAGAGAATGCTAAAGATTTTAAAATGATCGTCGAAAACACACGTTGTGCAAATTTTATTTTCGCTTGTATTATTTAAATATTTTGTATAAATAATACAATCGAGTCGCTTGTTTTCAGAACAATAAATATTACAATCCATCAATTTGGTAAGATACTTTTGAATCTATATTTCAAAAAAGATCTGTGCTTTCTCATATGAAACAAAAAGTCCATTGGATAAAACTGAATAGACAAATCGCTTGTCATGTTAACTTACTATTAATGAAGACGATTTTAAAAATTTTCGTTTTAATTTATAATGAAATAAATAAAATCAATTCTGACTAATATTTTCTTTGTTTTTATTATTTAGTTTCCTACTTTAAATCTTTTACGATCAGATCAATCAACATTAACTGCTGATCAATGGAATCTTCTGTCAAATTTGACAAATTGTTATAATGAAAATGGTAGAACAACAGCCGGTCAACGTTACATGCAAACACAAAATTCTCTACCTATTAAGTTACGTTTTAAAGCTACACCGTTAATTCAATTTATTCAAGCATCATTGGACGATATTGATATGTTATACAATAAAAATCAAGATTTTCTATCGTTATCTGCAAACGATCGTTCTGTTTTACTTCACATGACGCTAAAACATACAGCAAGTCTTTCTGCTAATTATATGTATCATCAGGTTGGATTATCAGATTGTATTGGCTATTTGAATACTCTTGCATCAATTACTAATGTAGATCTAATACCTATTGCGAAACGTGTAGCAGAACGAGTTAAACTTGATACGGTTGTTATGAAATTATTTCTTGCTACTCTTTGTTTTTCAACCATCAATATTACAGTTTATTCCAATAGTCCTCCATTAATTTTCTCAAATATCAAACAAATCTTAGATACTCAAAACAAATATATTGAAATCACATGGCGATATATACTCTATAAATATGATCATGAACAAGCTGTTAAATGTTTTTCTGATCTTATACGGTGTATCTTGGCTATTCATGCTGCTATGATTCAAGTAGAAAATATTCAATGGTTTGAAAGTCATATTGATACTATTATTAAACAAACCGAAAAAATTACTATTGTTGAAAATTAAATGTTGTCTTTTTTTTTATTTTTTATGTGTTCGATTTAAAACGATGAACTGTTGCATTTTTAATAAATATGAAATATTAAGTTGAACAAAGTAACGATTTTTGTATGATTTTGTTTTCAACAATAAGCTAAAGAACAATGAAGATATAACCAATTGATTAAACTTACTTATATATTGTATTTTAACTCTGCAGCTTGCATTGAGCTAAATTATTCTTACTGTTATAAAGAAATCGGAATTTCTTAACAGTTTCAAAATGTCAGTATTCAGTATTTCATGTTTCTTATTGATAAGAAGAATGAATGACTTCATGTTTTTACATACGAAACTATTTCGACAAATTTTGGTAATCATCAGAATACTTGGTGAACATATAAACCATTCTAAAATATTTGTTGACGTGTCCTTTTTGTTTGCTAATTATTTAGTATTGCAATGTTTTATTTAGACATGAAATATTTCTAATAGACAAAAATTATCTTAGAATTGAACACATATCGATTTACATTTAATTTTATTCATTGATTTATTTTTATCTGACATGAAAAGGACAAAAAAATAGATTTTTGAGCAAAAATATTCTTAGATCGAAATATTTTCTCGTTGTTGTTTAAGTCGTTTGAGAGCATTTTGAGCATTGAGTGATTCATCACATAATTCATAATAACGTTTAATTAATTGTTGATAATGTACACCTTCATTATTTATAGCTATTTCAAGTTTTTTCATATGATTTATTTGTTCATCATATAGATGTTGTTTTTCTTCGTAATCTAATCTAAATACAAAAAATATTTCATTAGAAAAAAAAACAAAAAGAATTAATTTATTATTCTACTTCATATTTTGTAATATTTCAATATTATCCATTGTATATATATCACGAATAAATTCACATCGACGTAATCTATAAAATGAAAATTTAGTTATCAAAATTAAAGATAAGAATTAATTACTGTATTTGTTTAAGTAATAATTGATATTGTTGTCGAAGTGTATCAATTTGACTTGTATTTAAATCGTTGGCTTTAATCATTTTTAATTGTTCAATACAAATATTTTGAATTTGTGTATTTAATTTTGAGTACAGATCATTTATAGCATTGATTTGTTTTGCAAATTGAACATTTTTTATTGTTATTTCTTTTCGATTAGTTATGATTCTTTTAATTATATGAGATATTGTATTGGGTAATTGAGATTTTATATTAACACCTAAGAAAAACATTCAATAAAAATAAAAACGGTTTTATTTTACGGATTATAGCAAACAAACCTGTACAAAGAACAAGTTGTCCAATTATTTCATTTAAATATTCATTGACTTGACGTTGAATTGAAACCGGTAAAATCTTAAAAATAATTCATTAGACGATAGTATAAATATTTGAAAAAAACAATAAATAATTGCATAGAAAAAGCTCAACCAGTCAACAGATGACATCTGTGAGTGTAAAAAGTAGAAAATATGCAGATTTAAATATCTGTCTAAAATTGTCCTTGAACATCTCAAGCTTTATCAAGATAATTATTCATCAACTATTCTCATAATCGCGATTTAGTCATTCAATAAATATTTCTAATTTTCTTAAAGCATACTTGTAATAAACTATTAATTGATGAGTTCGATGATGATGCCGCTGATTTAAATGTTTCTATAGCATTTAAATCTATACAATAATACAACAGAAAAAAGGTGATATGTCAACAAAAATGAATATCTCAATTTACCATTTGATGAGAAATTTTCATCAAGTAATACTATTTGATCGACTATATTAATAAGAAGATTCTGTTCAACAGACATATCTAGAATAACCATATAACAAAAATTAATTTTTATCCATATCTGATGATGGAATATTAAAATTAAACGAAAATGTATTGTCCTTTGTTGAATCATTATTCTGATGAATACGACGAACAAAACGTGAAGCTAATGGAATTTCACTATTGGTATTTGCTCGTATTTGATTGTGACCTAATAATAAAGAAAAAAAAAGAATTCTATTTTGTTATAATAAAAATAAAAGATTGTGCAGAGGCATACGTTTTTGTCTAGCTATGTCTTCATCATGCATTTTTTGACGATAATCACCAAATAATTGTTGCATCATTTGTCGTTTACGAATAAATGGTGTTTTAGGATTTGTTAATGTCTGCAAAGCCGATCGAGCTACAACAGATTTTAAGATTCAAATTATGTATTTTTTAATACATAAAAAAAAGAAATATTTTGTTTATAAACTTCGTATTATTATTGAACAAATTATGAATATCTTCACAATAACCGTTCTGTAACATTCGCATGGCAACTTTTTATATTTTTATGTTTTATACAAACTTACCAAAGAAAAAAAATGCTTGAACTAAGATTGTTTGATCTCATCTTTCAGATATAAGTATAAAACGATGGAGCCTCTTAACCGTCAATGAAAACATTACACTGAACTGTTTTCAATTTTTTCTAAACTTTTCTCATTGTTTCAAAGTTACAATCAAAATACAAAAATGTAATTAAACAATAAAAACTTACGAGGATCTTTATCTTTCATCGATGATGATCTCATCATACATTCCAATTGTCCAACACACCAAGCTAGTTCCCGCTCAAAACGCTCCGCCATTTCTGGATCTGTTACAATTGGTAATGCCTATAAAAAAAACAATAATGAAACCTAATATTGATATTTGGATTTCATAATTTACAGTAGCTGATGCTGATTCTTTTGTCTTTTTTGTTTTTGATGCCATCTAAAAAGATACAATTTTATTGAATATAAACAGTCATTTTCTACTTAGAAAAAAAACAAAATTTCTACATAAGTATTGACAAACTATAGATCTATGTAAAACTAATTTTAAAATTTTGTATTATCAAAGTCAATTAAATTTGTAAGGATCAACATTATGATTTGTTAATGAAGATTAGCCTTTCGAAAAAAACTACAATCGAGGAAAACGACGATTTTTATTGTTCACTGTTCGTATTAGATTAGAAAAAGAAAAATATCGTATCGATTGCCATCGATTATAATAAGTGAAGTAAATTAACCAGTTACTGAATGCATATATAGATGTCCGTCATTTAGCATTTTTCTTTTCGTTTACACAATGAATATAATATCAAGTTAAATATATAACGATAATTACTTCTTCATTCCAGACAAAATTTTATTTAGTATTATAAATAGATGGGTGTGGGTGTTCTTTTTATGAGATCCATACCTATCCTATCACATCTGATCAGACTATTTGACAAAAAAGAGTATGATTGTAAAAAGTTGATTTTTTTGAACATATTATATAGTTGTCCATTGCTGATATGCACTTTGGAACGATTATTTCATACGTCACCATCACATGTGATTAGTAATAAGGAATGATTAATATTCTTTACCACTGTATTTATATCCACTCAGTTGTATAAATAATGATCTGTCTTTTATCAATTATAACTCTTTTCCAATAATCGCCATACAATATCACTTCAAAATAATACTAAAATTTATATATTATTTGGTGAATGATACTGTATTAAGAAATGTGCATGATTAAAATAGTTTGATTACATATTAAAAAAAATTATAATTCAGTTCAAAAAAGAAAATGTCATTCTGTCTGTATCGATTAATAAAGCTCAGCAATATTAAGATAACCGCCGCCGTATCCACCAGCAACTAATACTTTTCCATTTGCTAATGTAGATGCTGTGTGAATATCTCGACCAACATTCATGCTTCCTGAAGTTGTCCAAGTACCTGTTGATGGATTATACAATTCAGTACTATTGAGAAAAACGCCAGTGCTGTTTGTACCACCAACAACTAATACTAGTCCATTTGCTAATATAGATGCGGTATGATAATCTCGTGCAACATTCATGCTTCCTGTGGTTGTCCAAGTGCCTGTTGATGGATTGTACAATTCAGCACTATTAAGATAAACACCAGTGCTGTTTGTACCACCAGCAACTAATACTAATCCATTTGCTAATATGGTTGCTGTGTGAAGAGATCGTGCAACATTTAGGTTTCCTGTGGTTGTCCAAGTACCTGTTAATGGATTATACAATTCAGCGCTATTAAGATTAACACCATTGGTTCCACCAGTAACTAATACTGATCCATTTGCTAATATGGTTGCTGTATGTGATTTTCGTCCGATACTCATACTTCCTGAAATTGTCCAAGTGCCCGTTGATGGATTGTACAATTCAGTACTATTGACAAAAATACCAGTGCCGCTTGCTCCACCAACAGCTAATACGAATCCATTTGCTAATGTGGATGCTGTGTGATAATATCGTACGCTATTCATGGTTCCTGTGATTGTCCATGTGCCTGTTAATGGATTGTACAATTCAGTACTAGTAAGACCCACTCCACCAGCAACTAATACTGATCCATT
>CAJNOI010000799.1:0-25874 GCA_905250115.1 Adineta steineri | reverse complement strand
CAATACATACTTGAACACGCTTCGTGTGATTCTCATTTCTTTTTTTTATCAATATAGATCAAACGTTCATTATATTTAATAGTAACTTATGATCATTAAAATACATTCACTGATATTATTAACTATTTGACTTTGAATTGTACTTCGAATAGGAACTAACAAAAATAATTGATTCATAAAAACATTTTATTTTAATGGATCTTCTCAAGGGCGGCGGAGCCTATGAGACTCAGAGACTTGAGCCTTGACACTCTACGATAATCTATAATTTTGACGCCACTTATTTACTTATCGTCGCTATGCTCCTTCTAGAGACACAGAAAATATACTTTTCTTTTATGTGTATTGTTCGTAGTAGCTGTCTTGACGTCGAATTGACAGGATTGCAGTCGAATATCAGTTACGCTTCGATTTCACAAGAGAGAAGAATAGCTTGAGATATGAATATTTAGAAGTGTTACGTAGTGGTATTTATCCCATGTTTTATTGCCTCTGTGATTCACTTTCTTTCACGACCAAAGAAAAAAAATACTACGAGCCTCACCTAGACTCAAGACGCTCCGCCGTCTATGGATCTTCTAATGGTAAAAGTAAGACTCAGCATAGTTTACCAATTGAAATATGAGATGAATCATTAAAAATACTGTAACTACACAATAAAACAAAAAGAATATTGTTCTATTTTTTTTGTCTATAATAGATATAATGTCATATGCAGATGATATTCCGTTTGTTCATGGACTTGATTTGTGTGAACGATTCTTTTTTGATATTGTTAAACCATTACTTGATGAACATTATCCTTCACTTGAATATGTAGCTTGTCGTTTAGGACCTGGTTCTGATGTACTTAATTTTGATACAATTCAATCGAGAGATCATGATTGGGGACCAAAATTAGATATATTTCTTGAAAATGAACAACGTATTGATGAATTAAATCTATTTTTTATGAAAAATCTTCGTAATAAAACGATATGTGGTTATTCTACACAATTTCAAGCATTTACTGAACAAGATAAACAAATAACTCTTATAAATGTTTCAAATAATCAAGATAATACATGTCATGGCCTTCGTATAATGACAATGAGACAATTTTTTATTGATTACCTAAATTGGATAATTGATAATGGTGAACCAACATATCAAGATTGGTTAACATTTCCAAGTCAACATCTATTAACTATTGCTCAAGGTCGAGTTTTTCATGAATCGAACAATATCAAAATTAATCATATACGATCACAACTGGCTTATTATCCAAAAGATATTTGGTTATATGTAATCGGTTGTTGTTGGCAACGTATTGGGCAAGAAGAACATTTAATGGGTCGAGCTGGACAAGTCAATGATGAACTTGGTTCATCATTAATTGCAAATCGACTTATACGTGATATAATGCGACTTATTTTTCTTTTAGAAAAACAATTTTATCCTTATGCAAAATGGTTTGGTTCAGCATTTCGGCAATGTACTACGTATGGTTCGCATTTTGAACCCATACTTCGACAAATTCAATTGGCAACTAATTGGAAAGAACGTGAAAGTCATCTTAGTATAGCTTATCAACAATTGGCAGTGATTACTAAGGAAAAATTATTTCCTACAATAGAATCATCAAAAATAACTATTCCTATTGAAATAACACAATTTCATGATAGACCATTTCAAGTAATTAATGGAGGAATGATTGCTGATATTATTTTTACACAAATAGAAGATAATCATATTCGACAATTACCAAAAATAGGTAGTATCGATTTATTTATCGATAATACAGATGCTATGTTGTCTGAATTACGTTTAAAAATAAAAAAAATCTTTGAATAAATAATAAAATTATATTCGATATAAATGTATATCTGTTAGTTATTTTTCTTGTGTATTATCATTATCATTTGTTGTTAGAATTGCTGCACTATCAATATCATTTTCAGTTACATCAGGTAACTTTGTTTGTTTATCTTTTATCCAATTTGGATAAGATAGACATGCATTATGTGTTAATTTTGCATATATTGGAACACCGAACTAAAATTAAAGAATAAAAATTTTAATTTTTTAATAAAAAAATTTCGACAAACTTTAGCAGCCCAAGTCCACAAAGCTTTTGGAATACTACCACGTGGATCTTCATAATATATAAAAATAGCTATACAAAAAAAAAATAATCTTAAATTACTTTAAAGAAAATCTTTACATACATCGAAGCCCTTTTGCACCATCTGAACAAAGTAATGTTTGTGATTGACAATTTTCAATACGAACAACCTTTTTTCTTGGTGGAACATTTGTAAACGGTTCACAATGTGTCCTTACATAATAAAAATGACGATTACCAATATCATATTCATCATGTTTTTGTGTGAATGTATACTATTTAATATTTAAAAGAAAAGTTTTAAATAAATTAGGAAACAAAAATAAAAGGATACATCTCGATTATCAATAAATAATGGCATTATCATTTCCCAATAGACACCTTCTTTTTCTCCATCATTTATTATTTTTCCTTCTAGAAAAAAAAGAAGTGTTTACATAAACAATAAGTAATGAATATTTACCTTTAAGATATTTATCCCAAACTAATCGATAATCAACATCAAGTGCTACTTTATAAAAAATATCAGGTGTTACATCAGGAATATGTGAATAACATTTATACTGTATTCCTTTCTACAAAAAGAAAAAATAAACAAAAATGTTATGATAAATTTATTTAATTTACGCTCTCATCATCAATTTTTCGATAAACTTTAACGTCAGAAGTTTGAGCAAATAATTTCCAACCATTTAAATTAGGTTCATCAAGTTCATGAATAAGTTCTTCAATACTTAGAGGTAACTCCATTTTCAAAATATCGTATGATTTTAACAAGTAAGATAATGTTACGTAGATATCCAAAGAAGAAAAAAAAGAAGTTTTTCTGTTCTTATCTAAGATTTTCCACGTTCACATTATTATTCTGCTGTCGTCATTCGTATAAATCCTTGACTTTTTTTGCTTTCTATTTATTATTCTTAACATTATAAATATTTAAATTATTGATATATTATAAAATTTCGATAATTTACTTGCTTTTACTGATAAGTTTTAGATTACACGCTTTTTAGGAATAATAGTTGTCTCCTTTCTATAATTTAATAGGGAGAATATGATGACTTACTTATAAAAATTTAGTACGATCTCTTTTATATGTCAAGTAATTTCCTTTTATTCATATCCGAATGTTGTATAAGCTTAATGAAGGTCAATTGATTATTGAACTAGGAGAATAAAAGCTTAAAGAGATGTTTATTTCTATTCAATAATAGAACTGACAATAGTACTTTCTTTTTATTCTATTATAATCATACGTGAAATTTATACTTCATATTCTATTTAAAAAAATGTGAATTCCAAACATTGATTCATATAGATAAAGGATCCCGGATAATTTATTCGCAATATCGATGAGTAGCGAACTTTAATTAATTTTCTTCAATTTTTGACGTTTCGAACCTTTAGAGATTCATTTTCAAGACATAACCTTGCTTTCCACAATCATTTTCTTAATTTTGATGCTCAAATACACTACAAGAAATAATAATACAATGATAATAATGAGGTCATGTCTTGAAAATGGATCTTTAAAGGTTCGAAACGTCAAAAATTGAACAAAATGAATTAAAATTCGCTACTCATCGATATTGTGTCTATTAACGCTCATTATTATCATTGTAGAATTTATTCATTTAGACAAACAAAATACAGAATTTTGAAGAACAATATAGCCCTTGAAGGATGTTCTACGATGAACCTGTGGAAATTCTTTTTAATACAGTTTTATTCTAAAGCAACTAATATAGAAACGATATATTAACATCGTTGCTAATAGAAAACTGTTTTTTTCTGACTTTTAGATCTTCAATCAAGATTATCTGTATTTTCATTAATTCCATTATAAACTTTGATTGTAAATACTCAAGTTTTATTTGTGTATGAAACTTTATAAAAGTCTATGAAGATTCGATATTTATTTAATTAACTAATCAGGGGTCTCATGTTAATCCTATACACACACGACTTTTTCTGATTAATGTTGAATATTGTTAAAATCTCGTCACTGTATTCAGAAGAATTTTCACAAGTTCATCTTAGAACATCCTAAAGATCATAGTATCGCCGACTACCATTCGATACTATTTTAGTAATAATTTTATTTCCTTCTCAAGACGTTTTAGAAAAGATATGAAATGATCTAAAAATCCTTCCTTTGTTAAAAAGTATAGACATTATTATGTATCCTATTTAATACCAAATATAGTTTTTTTCAGGAAAAAAGAATTTATTGGAATATTCCAATAATTATATATTCATATGTAATAGCGAAAATATGTCTTTTTTGATGGAACTCAATTGTTTATGTTTAAGATTGCGATAGTCCTAGTTTCTCTTCGATGCCATTAAAAGAATTCGATGATTTCTAATTCTAGTCAATAGGTCTGTAATTGAAACAAATTACTACAATTATTATCTTATCTAGATAAGAAGGTTGAATTGATTTTAGACATTAAGAGATGCTCTTTTTTTATTTAATCTAATATTAATTATTTATCTAGAAAGAAAAAAATAATATTATTCCATAGCCCGATGAGATACTTCATCACACATAAAATAAATCATTATTACTAAATAACACAAAAAAAATAGTATGTGTTAATATCTAAAATCAATTCAAGATTTTCGTCAAAACAGGAATATTTATTCTTTGAATTTTTTGAAACTAAAAGGAGGAATTACATGTTATTAATATAAAAATTAATTAAGAGATCAAATAAAAGATATTATTCTTTATAAATAGCACATTGAATGACGAAGAATATCGTAGTGTTAATTATTTGATGAAATACGCAAAAATACCAAAACGTTAATTATATTGACAAAGATAAATGATTTTTCATCTCACACATTATAAATTGTAATTATCCATATTTTTTCTATCTATTATAAATGATCTGGTTCTTTTCATTCATCAATAACTTTACTTAACGCAACAATTCTTAATAATAACTACAAAGTCATAAACAACTAATAATACCGTTCTTGCACAACTGGTAAATGTTGAATATATCAATTTCTTCCTGTTTGTTATTATCATATCTTATTCTGTTTTCTTTCTATCATCGTCCGTCTCGTTATTTACAATAAGTCTTTAGTCTATAAATATATTCAATACATTCGTCTATAACTTAAAAATCATTTAACACTGTAAGCATTAACTCAGTTGGCTCCTTTTGTGTTTACTGTGAAAAGAATAAACTTATATATATTGCAGAAAAAAAAATACTTTTTATTCAAATATCATCGATCACATTGTATAAGTAAGTATTTGATTGAAAGCATCATGCATATAAAAATGAATTTCTTATTTTGCATAATTACAAAACACAAAAAATATTTAAATAAATTTGATAGCTTAAATACACTTGATTAGTATGATAATTTTATTTAGAAAAATTGAAAACATACAGTTACAAAAGATTTGTTATTCGTTATTGATCTACACAAGTCACGTTAGTATATTCATCAAGTTATTGTATCAAACATATTCTCATTTACGTCTATACTATTACGAGCAATATGAATCGCTTATCAAGACTAAGATAAGAACGAAGCATACAAGTTGAAAAGTAAATGTAACATTCGTGCGGTTTTGTTAATATCTATGTCATAAAAAATTTCAAATATAAATAACATTATTATTATATTAATTATGGATTGTCATAAGAAAATTCAAATAAAGATTTGGCAATTGGTTTTCATAATATTTTTAAGTATTATTTGTATTGTTCTTGCTTTAACTGGATGGTTTCGTACGATAGATCCAGTTGGATATCGAAATTTGACTAAAATTAATAACGTTACAAGAATTTTTAATGAAAATAAACGATTATTAGCATCATTTTTGGATGATATTGGTTCACCACCTAAGCTTAATAATCCGCAGTCTTATGTACAATGGACAGTACTTCAAATGAATGATGTTTATGAATTAATACCATTAGGTGGTGGCACGAAAGGTGGTTTAGCACGTGTAGCAACAATTCGACAATTACTTTTAAAAGAAAATCCAAATACAATTACAATTTTATCCGGTGATATTGTTAGTCCCTCAGCTTTAGGTATGAAATATTTTTTTTAGTATTGCAAATTTCTATCTATGACCTAGATATCATATTGATGATGAAAACAATATGTAAACGACACATGTTATGATACATACAAATATAGATATGATAGATATCTCATGTTTAGCTTTACTCTTTTGATAGAAATGATACAATGAATAGAAGAAATATGGAAATGATTATTAATTGTATTAAGATATTCTATATATGACCGAGGGCAAAAACAGTGATCGTTTTGACAAAAGTTAGAATTTAACTGTAGCAATGAATACATGTATTTCGAAAAATAATAATGTATATTTTAGTTGTTAAAGAGCGATATTCCGCAGTTGTTTATAAAATACTATTCGCGTCTGAAGCTTCACTAATGTTCTTGTTAATTGTTATAATCTTGATATATTTCTATTTTGATGTGCTTTCCTTATTACTAAATAATAATATATACAATCGACCAGAGGCTTTCCTTGACCTTAAATGAGAAGAAACAACATATTATTCATAATTGTTATATAAATGATTAAACTAAACTTCTTATGATTACTATTATACAAAAACAAATGAATATTTTTTTAATACTATAGGTAATAGTATAGTAAATGGATCAATGTTAAATGGTAAACAGATGATTGCTACATTAAATGTCCTTGGTCTTGATTATGCTACATTAGGTAATCATGAATTTGATTTAAAAGTTGAATCATTACGACGTCGTTTAAATGAATCTCGATTTCAATGGATAGCATCGAATGTTTATGAACGTAATACAACAAAATCATTTCATAATGTTTTACCATATAAAATTATAACTATGAAAAATATAAAAATTCTTCTTATTGGTTTAACAATTGATGATAATATGGGACCACCAACAGCTGAACGTTATGTTACAATAACACCTCAACGAGGTTTACCAGAATTTACACATCAACTTTTAAAACATCTTCGTGAGAATTTAAATTTAAAATGGGATATCATAATATGTTTAACACATTTAAATATGCAAAATGATATTGAAATAGTTGAACATAATCCATCGATTGATGTACTTATGGGTGGACATGAACATGAAAATTATTATTTAAAACGTGGATCAAAACATACTCCAATATATAAGGCAGATGATAATGCATTCTCGGTATTTATTCATCGTTTTGCATATCAACCAAAAACAAAACAATTATTAATTTTTTCTAAATTAACACAAGTATCAAGACGTTTTAAAGATGAACCTGAAACAGCTAAAATAGCAGATTATTTCTATCAAGCTGGTTTACAAGCATATAGAGTTGCTGGTAATGATTATTTCATAGCTATATTTTCTAATAGTAACTTATGATGAATATTTTTATAAATCAGATAAAGAAAGAAGTAGTTCACTAATGGGATTTTATTCATCGCGACAACTTTTTTGTCATATTAAAACATTCTTTCGAAGTAAATAGTAGAAAGAACTGCAGTATAATCAATTTTTTAGATGTATGACATTGCATACATAATAAAATGTCTTTCCTATCAATCATTTTATATAATTCAAAGACTGTAGCAAATAATTTAATATTATGAACTGATACCTTAGTTAGCAAATCAATGACGTACAATGAAAATATCGATAAAAAATGTTTTTAAAGGCAGAAGTGATATATATGCATATTAGATAGGATTATGTTCGTCTAAACTTTCATATGAGATACTACTTACATACAACACTAAATAATCTCTAATAAGTTCAATTAAGAATACATCAACATATTTTCTATTGAATATTTTTAGGTTATGTACCGGAACATGTAGTTTGTGTTTTACCAGCCGGACTTAATTTTGATGGTCGTTCAGCAGTAATACGTTCTCAACAAACACACTTAACACGTGCATTATGTAAGGCAATGATGGATGCAGTTCATACATCAATATGTGTATTTAATGCAGGTGCTATTCGTCTTGATGATCAATTGATGGGTACAATAACTCAGTATGATATATTACGTTGTTTACCATTTCTAACTAATATAACATCAGTACGTGTTGATGGTATAACATTAGTTAAAGCTTTAAATCGTGGTTTACATAATATCAATACTGGCATGTTTGTAACCTATAGTGGTTTAGAATACGATGCGACTCTAGAAAAATGGTTTCTTCTTTCACCACGACAACCACTTGAAGATGAAAATTTAATATTAACAATTGCTTCTATACCTTATTTTATACAGAATACTGAATTAAGAAATGCATCAGAAGCACAACCTACAAATATAACAATGACACGAGCTTTTATTGATTATCTTGAGAAAAATTATGCAAAAGTAACACATCATAAATTACCATAATATTTATATATATAGACAATCATTTGTTTTGGTCTGATATAAAATTAGTTCTTTTTTTCTTCTCCTAGTCAAATGTATCAATAAACAAATAACAACAAAAAAAAAACATTTATTCAAACTATATATATATATTTATTTAAAAATTATTTTTAATGTAATCCTGCGTCTCTTTATTTTTAATTTGTGAATGTTTTAATTCTTATGATCTAGATTAGTATTGTTAAATTCTATAGAACAACATAACTTTCTATTTATCTTAACTGAATATTCCATTTTTTTGGATTACGGCACAATATCTTCGAGTGAATATCTACATGTATAACCGATTGATATTAGATAAAATTTTTCTCTATATTACTTGTTTCTTATGCATTGAGTACAATGCAGATAAAAATAAAAATGGCATCATGTTAAACTTTTCGTAATAAAAACATAGAATGAGAGGGAACGAAGTGCCTGACTGGTCACATTTCATATTTTATTATTAACTAAAGTTAATACTTTTAATCTGAACAACCGTACAATGCACGAACTTCAGCAATATCAATTGGACTAAGGTGATCTCTTTGACCGATTCTTGCACCGGCTACATTGGGGGTTATCGTTGATTGACCGTTACCACTGAAATAATTTGTACCGTAGTGCATAATACTATTGAAATCATAAGTAGTATTTTGATTCAATACTGTATTACCCCATTTATATTTAGAAAAGTTGTGTTCCTACAAGATCATTTAGTATAGTTATAAATGAATAACTAAACAAAGAATACTTACATGACCCTTTTGAATATTGCCATGATTAACAGTAATGTATAAATCACGATCAGGACGTGATTGTTCATGATAGAAACCTAAGAGGAAAGTAAAACTATTATTGATATCCTATTTCGATAGCAACATATTCTTACCAAGAACATGTAAAAGTTCATGTTGAATAGTACCAGAAGAGAAACATCCAGGATAAGCAAGTGACATAGTATTTGGGCTAAATGAAAAACCAACCTAAAAATTCAGACAGAAAACGAATTATTGTAAAAAGATTATTGATCTTATTTACTGTTGCACTACAACCAGTTCCATATTGGACTTTAAGAACATTGATTTCTTTTGGTAATTTTGGTCGAAATTTAATACATGCTTTACTAATCCCTTGATCTGGTATATGTGTACTAGTAACTTCTACTAATTTTGCCATTGCTGATTCAATCATTTGACGGTGTCCAGCATCTATGAAATATTTAATAAAACTATAGAAATATTATTAAATCGTTTTACTTGTTATCAAAGACAGATCATAGGGTACTTCATTTTTAGACCATCGACGAGGTCCCCAAAGAGCAACACCTCTTCCAGTGGCTTCGAATCTGGGATCAAATCCATCATGAAAGATCATATCACCTTCAACACCACCACCTATACAATATCCAAATATAAATAATTAATTTATATACATATATTAATACTTACCGAGCCATTCATAGTCGACTCCATTTTGAGCGGGATTTGAAATAGGGCTGTTGAAAACAACGCCGAAAAAGAGAGAAAAGGAAATGAAGATATGGTTAAACATATTGAAATCCTAATGGATAAAATAAAGCATGATTTCACATTTGTTTTTATAGTGAAATTTTTCTATTGTATTTTTTGATAACAAAAGAAAAAAATATAATATTTTAATTTACATAGGTGTGAGAGACCAAAACAGATGACTGAATGTATACAAAATACTTTAAATGCATCTTATCATACTGACCAAATATTATTTTATGAATCAAATGCGTTGGTAGATGATAAAATAACAAAATAAAAAGTCGTTCGATATTATTTTTTTTTCGCACTTATCTTTTTCAGTAGAAATAATTGATTTTGTACCAAGAAAGTTTGATATTTTCAAGGTCGAAATAATATCAATATATTTATTATTCTGATTGATAAGATAGTTTTGTACTCTTTTCACCCTGTGACTAATACATTAAATAGAATTAAGATTTCTACTTTTAAAGACAATCAAGAAAGAGTTTAATCAACTATTTAATAACTCAAGAGAGTTTTGAAAAAATGGAAGATCGTCTGTTTAAGACCTTCATTAATCGATAATTAGTAAACATATTTCAACTTCATGCAATAAATGATTGATCAAATAGTATTATATTTTATATTTAATTAATAAGCATTTTGAAAAGATCACAATTAATAGGAGAGTACTTTGTTTCTTTATAGTTTTTAATAAATAATTTTGAATTCATCTATCAATTCATTTTAACCAATAGTAGGTGCTACAACAACGGATCTTCCTTGTTCATCAGTGATGATACGTACACGACTTGCACTATAATCCATTGTCATAGGTTGATTACCTTTGACAATAATCGGGAATAAACCTACAATGAGAATAATAAAAATTCATCAATCATGAAATACAATATACGTATGGAAAAAAAAACCTCGGCTAGAAATATAGTCAGCAGCTTCTTGAGGATTACGACCAACTAATTCTGGAAATGATTGCTGTGTAGACATCCGTGCTTTTTTATGTTAATCAGAAATGTAATGTGTTGCGTCTATAAGAAAATAATGTAGAAAGAATAAGTTATTTTCGTATATATATAGAATAGGATGAGTAAGCGTTTTGCGTTATAGCTGAATGATTATGAATACAAATAAGAAAGACAAAAACAAAAATAAATAAATAATGTACGAAAAAGACGTATAAGAGTAACTTTAAAATTATTGCAATCCTAAAGCCCTCGACACATTAGACGGTCCAGGGTCTTCTATTATGTCTCTGAAAATAAAACCGAATATTTCGATGATTTTAACGAAAAATACTAATTTCAACTGTTTTTTGTCTAATATATCGTTAGTAAACGAGTGTATTCTACTTATTTCTCACTCACATAGTAGAAAAGGAACGGATAATATGACAATACAAAAAAAAGTTTCGTCCTGCTTGTTTTTATACTACCATACGTTGCATCAAATGTATTACCGAGTAAAGGTATCACATTACAGTTTCATTTCAATATGATAAATATCTTATCGAAAATAAAACTCTTATGTCTTATCTTTATTTAGTCATAAATTTTATGCAAAGCATAATAGCATAGAAACCATGTGCAAGAAGGACTTTTATTTGGGGTTATAAACAACTTAAAAAAAAAGAAAATTTAACATCTCCCTGTCAAGGTTATATAAGTTAGTTTTTTATGCTGATGATTAACTTATATGACTATGAAAAAGAGCGATTGAATCCACTCCGAGAATCTTTCGTGTTTGTTTCAAGAATCATCTTGACATTCTTATATGAAGAGGAATATATTTATTTAGTAAGCAAGTTTAACAAAATAATTTAAAAAAAAATACTATCACAAAATTTTGTTTTTCATTATTTTATAATAAAATTTTACAATCGAATAGTGGCTATATCATCTTTTATTTGTTCTTTATCCCATACAACAATTGAAGTATCATCTTCTTGTGATCCACTAATAATATACATATCTAATATTGAACATAAACAACAAACTCCATCTTTATGTCCATCAAATGTTTTATATAATTCATAATTATCCATTCGAAATATATAAACATATCCACGTGCTGATCCTGCACATATATAATTTGAAAAACCTAACATTGTTAGAAGATGATCATCTTCTAAATGTTTTTTCATAATTAAATGATAGGAATTCTTTTTATTTCCATAATTTATATTGAATACAGAAATAATACAACTTGTTGATATCCATAATTGATGTTTATAGACAAGAAATGAATGAATTGGCATTGAAGACTCTGGAGTATATTTAACTGATAGAATATCTTCATAGATAAATGTATCGAGATTAATTATACGAAAAATAAGTATATAATCATCACGATAACAAGCAAATAAAAGATTATCATATATTTGAATAGTTTTCAATTCATTAGATAATGTTGAAATAATATCTGTCGGACTTGTTGAAGAAGAAAAATCTATAATTAAAATAAAAGTAATAAAAGTTAAGTAAATTATACTATATTTTTACTGGTTTTTGGTTCTTCAATTTGATTACGAAGATTTAATAACATTTCAGTTTTATATATTTTTTGTTGCATATGATAACTTTTCTGATATATATCTTCTAGATTAATTTCAAATAAACGTTGTCGATTGTTTGTATTCCATATAGTAATTAAACCAGATCGATTACCAATTAACATTCGATTTTGTATCGTATCATATGTCATTGTTTGACATCCACCTTGTCCAGCGATTGTTGTTAATTGTGTTTTACAAATAAGTTGTATTGTATCAACAATAAATATTTCTCCTTTTACACAACCAATCCAAAGTTTATCACATGCATCAGAATACATACATGTAATCACTGAAGAAAAAGATATATCATTTGGATTACATATCCATGTTGTTGTATTAAACATTTTAAGTTTATGACCATAAGCACACCATAATAATGAATATCTATTATCTGGATTTTCAGTAAATACAAGACAACTTACAGTATAACGTTTAGTTTCATTTAATGATGGTGACAAACGATTATGAAGAGCTTTTCGTGTTTCATTATTTAAGGTTTTAAATGTTCCAGTATTTCGCATTCGAGTAAATATAGTTAATTCATCTATAGTCTTATCAATATTTGCCTATAGAAAAAAAAGGAAGGATCATCAATTAGATTTCTTTGAATGTGTAAATACACTATGATAATATCTATTTATCCTTAATGATTCGATTAACTTTAAAGATACGATTAGTGACGTAGCCAAGATCTGACATGGTTGAGCGGCGCCGTACTACCTCACAGACATCGCTCATCGTCACCTAACCATTGCCAAAATCCTGGTTACGCTACTAGGTCAGTGGCGGCGCGAGCGCGAGGGTACCCCCGCCTGCTTTTGGAAAAAAATGACTGAATTTTCTCTCGTTTGAGACTGATTTACTTTTCTCCTATTTTGTCATTTTGGATATGAACGCTAGTTGGCAGGTCAGCAGAATCCTCTGAAAGCTAAACCAAGGACCCTTTTTTTTGCTCATTAGTTTTGGGTAGTTAAAACAGAAAGTTTTTCAAAAATCCATGGGCACTCGAGCTAAGAATTTTTTTCTCTCGTTTTCTGATTACCTCCCTCCTGCTTTTAGCCTTTCGCGCCGCCATTGCACTAGATACAACATCGAATAAATATCGCAAATTTTCTTCGATAATTCTGCTCTAGCAAAGTCATATTTAATTACCAGATTACAATTTCGTTTTGGTTTTTCAATTGTTTTATTTGGTAATAATGTTTGTTCATTATAATCCATGCTAGTTAATGTATCTATTAATGCAATATGTTTTGAAATTTTATGAAATATAGTTGTATCACATTCTTTATGAGCTATTGTTATACCGGACCATATTTCAAAAATAATTTTATACCAAAAATTTTGTTCATGAATATCTTTAAAAAGTAACATAACTGTTGGATTAGAATTCGATTCTAATACAGATACATTTTTAGTAGAAGATGTTGTTTGTGATGCATATATTCTAATAGCTGGTTTTGCTGCAGTAAACATCGTTTTAAATTGATAAAGTTCAATATAGATAATATTTAATAATTCAGTTAGAAGACGAGCAGATGAATGATTTTCTATCAAAGAATATAATCCTCTTTGTGTTACAATTAATTTTCCATCTTCATTTTTCTTCGAAACAATATCCGATGATGAAATCTGAATAATATTTCATACTATTAAAATAAATATTATATCATAAATCTTACTATAAGAGTTGTTTCATTTTTCTGTCGATCTTTTGGTAAATAAGAATTCATTCGTACTTTTTCAACATTTATATGTTGCCATGTTTCAAGAAATACTTCAAAAATTTTTCCAGATAATGATGAATTAAGCGATACAGTTTGTATTGAATTCTCTCGTGGTTGGGTACTAAATGTATTTACTGTTTCTCGAGATAGACTACCTGAAATTGACCATCGTCGATTCCGCTTGAACGTATCAACAGGTTTATTTGTTGTCTTTATTAAATGTAATAAAGCTCTAAATAAAATTGTTGCACTATCTTTATCAATAATAATACTTAATCGATGTACATATTCATAGAATTGTTCAAATGTAAGATCATCTTTTATTACAGTTGGCTTAGTATTCAAAGTAACATCATGAAACGGTTTTACAGAAATATTATCATCTAATGAATTATCACTTTGTTCAAGATTAATTGATTGTAACATATCTGAATCAATTGAATTTGTACGTATTTTTTTCCATTCAATTGATTCTATATAGAATGATTCATGACGAAATAGATCGAGCAGATGTGATTCTGATAGAAGAGGTATAATCATTGTTTCAATATAATTTTTAGGAAATAAATTTTCATTATCAATTAAATAAAGATCTTGAAGACCATTAAGAAGATAACCACGTGTTAATAATGCACAACCACGTAAATAAGCATAAACTGATATTATAGGTTGTGAACGTTCTTCTTGTGCATGAAGTAATTCAATTGTAAATACTTCAATACAACTATCTAAATAATGTGTTGTTATATTTAAAGGCCAATCTGGTAGTGGTAATAACATTTGATTTGATGTTGTTTCAAATAATGACATGGCTGATTCAACCTGGAAGATAGAACAAAAAATATAATTTATTAATACGAAGAGTATGTATTTACTTACATGATTATCGATTAATTCCGTATTAAAATGATATGATCGATCTTGATTTGATAATGAACGTAATTGACAAATTTTTTGAAATTCAGTTGGTATTTTAGATGCCATTTCGTCTTCGATAAACAGTTGAAAAGCTGTACTATCAATAAATAATTTGTAGAATTCTTGTTCGATACCTTCTGTTTTTGAAAGTAAATATTTTTCTTTACTAAATATTGTTTTATTTGATACACGATTATTTAAATCAATAGTTGATGATCGTCTTAATGATGAACTCTTTTGTTGATGGTCAATTTTCCAATAGATTGGTTTTAATGTATCATCACATAAATCTACCATTAAATCAAGAAATATTGTAATTATTTTATAATTTGTATCGATACGATGTTGACGTTCTAATTCACGTTGTTCATCATAACGTAAACGACCTAATGAATGAATATTTTGTAATGATCGTGCAGTCTTTATATTATGAAGATGTTCAGTTATTGGACCAGTAAAACGACGAAGTTTTGTTGCTGGTATAGGATGAAATTCAATATTTTCTGGAATAAGAATATTATCATCATTATCTAAATTACATGTTAAACATAGATCTAAACTTTCAACAATATCTTGATGACGAGAATGTACACCCATAATATATGAACCAGGTGGACCTTCAAGATAATAATCAGATAAACCATCAGGTACAATTGGTATATAAATATGAATCCATTTAAATGGATATATTAAATAAAGAAGACATTCAAGTGTTGTAACTAATTTTGAATAATCTGAACTAAAAAAAATTATAGGTTGTTGAGTTAATATAGCTGATAATACATCAAGTAATTTTCCAATATTAAGTTTTAATAAGAGAATAGATAAATCTAAATCAAGAACAGTACGATTCGAATTTATTGGTGGATCTAATGTTATTAAATATTGATTATTTGATATACTGAATGAAAGTGAAAAATGGTCGCATGGTATAGGCGGTGTTGGTGTATTACAAGCAAGAAATGCATATTTTTGTATTAATTGTTTATATGCATTTGAACTTGGTTCAATTTTTAATTGAAGAATTTCATCATGAATAATTGAAATTGTTTCTTGCATTGCTGTCCAATATGTATGTGAAGAAATAAGAACAAGACAATGTGGTAAATAAAAAGGTTCGGATGCATTAAATACATTTGTATTTGATGTGCGAAGTGATGTATTTGATTGAGAACGTTCTCGCATACGAGATGCACCACTGGAAGTACTACTTCTATGGGATGTATTATTTTCATAACGATATGATGATGGTATTCTATTCTTTGGCTTTTTCGTAACTTGTTTTACTACATATGGTTCAATTTCATATTTACCATCTTCGTCTGGTTCGACAGATTTTAGAATAAATTTTTCTGGAAATGTAAGTACTACAGCATAACTTCGTTTGCCATCTTCTTGTGTAAATACAATATAATGTATTCTACTGTCTTCTGATTGATGTGATATTTTAACATCCTCAGGTAAACAGAAAAGTGGTAAATTATTATATGCAATAGGTATAATATGTTTTTTTGGTACTTTTGTATTTAAAGGTAATACAGATGAAGATTTGGAATAGAATATCGATGGATAATATTGATCAATAACTTCATTGTCTTTTGATTGTGGATATAGTGCTTGATCAGCTGTAAGCATAGATAATACATATGGTTTAATTGATGATTGAAAAGGAGAATCATTATTATCATCAAATTGTTTTTTAATAGTAAAACCACGTTCTGAATTAAAACCCACACAAACAATTGAGTCAATAAATGCATTTAATAATGACATCTATCTAACAAAAATCTTATGATGAAATGCAATGAGTTCTTACTGTTATCAATTTTATCGTTGTTAAAAGATAAACATTTATTTACTATTATAGAAAACTTACATAACAGAAAGATTTCATATTTATGTAAATGTCAAGAAGAAGAAGAAAAAAAAGCCGAGAGAATTTTTTTTTCTATTTCACTTATTTACTAATATGATTCATTTGAATTGACCAAATATATTTACACATATCATTATTCGATTATGATCAAATATAATGTACTCTTTCACGTAACATTAACACATAAATTCGTTTTGTATAACAATGTTGATAGGCAACGATTAACGATAAAATAACTGTTTAATATGCTGAATAAAGAAATAAACCTTGAATTCAATTCTCATAAGAATACGCGAAATGAAAAATAGAATTCAAAACTCTCTGATGTACAAAAGCATATCGTATTCTTTAAATATACAATAACACATAATACTAAACTATAAATGAATACAAAAAAATATATCATTCGATTTTTTTACATTTGATATAGTAGCATAATTTGCTTTGTAATTTTATCGTAGAAATGAATATTTATATAAATTACGAAAATAAAATGTTTTCGTTTGAAGTTCTTTTATTTTCCATCGGATTCACTTGTAGTGGTTTCACTAATTACACCTTTTGAACGCCTTTCCGGATTGCTCAATTTAGCAGATACTGATCTGAGACCACATATTAGACGTTCTGTCATTACTGTGACATCTTTTTTTGGTGAATTAGTATCTGTGACACGATGTAATTCAGATCCATCAGAATCGCTTGAAGGATCATGCGGTAAAATTTTTTGTTGAAGATTTGATTTTTTTGGATGAATATGTAAAGTTTTAGTACCGCGTGGTTCATCGACAACTGATCCTTCTGAATCAGCTGATATAGTACTAATAATACTATCATGAGGAGAATAAGATTCATCGTGTTCACTCCAATTACCATGATGTGTTGATTCTTGATTAGTAATTCTATTTGGTCTAGCAGATATAAATCTTAAGATGGCATCTTGACCATGTGCTCGAATTTCTGAATTAGCCGACGATGAAAAAGAAGAACGATAAATTGAAGGTGATTTAGCTGGTTCATTTGATGCTATAGTCACACCATCGTCAGGAATATTCGATTTATATGAATTCATAGTCGAAGATCTAGAAATATTTTCTCGAGATTTCAATACTTCGTTTGAATGAATAGGTATTAAACTTGTCTCACCAAATTTGCTTGGAGTAGCTCTATTCGTAGTATCATGACAATTATCCAAATTAAGCGTTTTTGGTGTAGCCGATTTGGGATATTCTATTGAGTCATCGGATTTATTTGAAACGACAGATACGATAGTCAATCGTTTTAATTCATTTAATGGATTTCGATAAACGACTATTGGATTTGTTTCTGATGTTGTTGATATAGGTTGAACGATAGTTACTTGTGCTTCAGTGGGTTCGATTTGTGTCTGTTCATTTTTCGTCTCTCGACGAGTTGGTAGAATTTTGACTTGTTTACAACCCATAAATTCACCTTGTTTTTTTTCTTATTGACCAATTCTCGAAAAAATGTTGGTTAGAATATTTAACATATTTTTATTTCTATTTTCTTTTTTTACTATTCTTATTAGTATATATGGTGAATTATTATTCATCTATGGACATATGATATCTTATCAAAAAAAAAGAAACAAATGAAAATAAAATAAAATGTAAAGGATTTCGCATATGCCCGATTGTAATGCTGTTCTCGAAGGTTATACTAACAAATGCATCCATTAGAGATAGCATTATACTTATTCTAGTTACAAACAAAGTAATTTAAACTGGATTAAAGCATCTGAATATGAGCTAGTTTAAATAAAAACGCTATAGATTTTCATCTGTTGTATTATGATTTTATATTTGTCTTTAAATTCTTTTATCAGACAGCTTAACTTGAAGTATGTCATTTATAATTTAACTGATTTCGTTATATATCATTATTTATTTGCTATTTTACTTGATAATACAGAATATATCGTAACTTATTTTCTATTTATTCTATGTAAATCGAAAAGTATATTTACATTGATAGTAGTGAACTCTTTTATTCGAAATTTATTAAAATAATTTATTATTTCTTTCATAATTTCGATATCACAATATTACAATTATTTTTTTTCATATTAAGAATATATCTATAACTATAATAAACGGCTGAAAATAGAACAAGAGATTAACAAAGATCATATACATTAACAATGTACTTTATAGTCTGGATATATTTCATTTCTTATTCTTAAATCATTAGTTATTCTATTTCAACTACAAAAATGTTAGAACTCCTACCAATATCATTTACATTAGGATCATTAGTTAAAGTTTTTTTAATTATGAGTATTAATATGTTTGTTAGTTATACATGGTATTCGCCGATAGGTTTCCAAAAACAATGGATGCAAGCAGTACAATGGAAAGAAGATGATCAATGTAATAGTACAGCTGTGCTTATGTCAAATATAGGAGCGTTATTAAATTCATTTTTATTGAATATACTATTAATTGCTTTCGATATTCGAAAACAACAATATCTTAGTGCCATGTTGGCTTCAGCAATATTATGTGGATTCTATACTGTAAGTTTTCAAAGATTATTCTTTATATTTTGTTTATGTAAGTTTTTAGTTTAATGGTTGGAATTCGGTATTTTTTGGAAAAAAAGTCGAATATACACAACGTCGTACATTGTATGTACTTGATATTGGTTTTACATTTGTTCTCTATACGCTCATATCATTTGTGTTAATTAGTTTTTAATTATTGTTTTATATTATAATAATTCAGATGTTAATTTAGATTTTCGTTATTTATGATGTCTAAATGTATTTCTTTTTCTTTGTTACCTTTTTATTATTGAAAGAAAAATATAATTATATGTGAAAGATGATTTGAAATATTCTTTGGGTGTCATTTAAGTGGTCAGTAGAATAAATGAAACGATCAGTAAAACGAAAAATTAAAAAATTAGTGAATTATTGAAATGGCCAGTAATTAATTTGATAGGTCCATAATAAAATTTAAACAATCAGTAAATAAAATGGGATGGAAAGTAAAAAACTATAAATTTGCGCAAGGATAGTCTACTTTTCTTTTTTTACTGACAAAAATCATATTTTTTCACTGCTACTTCCACAAAATCTACTGACCACTTTTGAATTGTTTACTGATTTTTTTGAAAACTGACCAGTTAATATATTTACTGACCGCAAAACATATTTCCATATTCTTTTTTTATGATTTCTAACATAAAGTCCATATTCACATATGCTGGCATTCAAATTTAGACTTGTGAGAGAAATAAAATTTAGCTTTGATCGCCATGTTCAAAAGTCTCGCGGATTGTCTCTTAAATATAATCATTGATTCATCACTCGCTTATCTCGAATCATTTTTTATTGAATTAAAGCAATTAGATGTACTCATCTTACTTCTTATTAATTTAACTTGTCTACATCATCTGTTCTTCTTAATTATTCACATATAGAATATTCCTGAAAATATGAATTATATTTACAGATAAATATGTTCATCTTAGACACAAAGAGCAACCTAATGTCATTGCCAATCAACAGTTGAGTACTATTCAGAATATCTGGCTATTTATTATGCTTGTATTGTAGTTGAACTTTGTCGTTCGAATCTTCTTAATAATAATGACATTGATACAGTAATTGCAAAAGATAATCATGTATATAAATGAGCAGCTATTACAAAACGAATTATAGATCATGAAACAAGTCCATTAACTCGATAATCATTAAGAGTGAAGGGCTTAGCCCCTGTCATTCATTTCGGGTAACTTGCTACTCAATGACAGAAAGCGATTAGGCAAACTTTTGACCATAGATAAACTACGTAGTGTACCTGTGAGAAAAACGTCTTATTCACATATTTCATAACAGTATATTCAAGAACTTCATCTTCATGAACTACCACTTTTCCGCCAGATATTATTTTCTATGAAATAGTCATAAAATCTAATAAATTTAGTTTTCGGTATATATTTTGAGAAAAAAAATAGTTGACAAGAAAACATTGTTTGTTTCTGTCATATCTTAGATCTTAAAACAAAACAAATCGGTCAATAAACAGTTCAAATTTAAGGAACAAAAACTATATTATTGCTATTGTTTCTATCAATAGCAATATAATATAGTAAAACGAAGAAAACAAAATGAAATGAAAAACAAAAACAGCAAACAAAAACAGAAATAGACGGACAACTGTAATCGAAGTATAAAAATTTCGATCAACAGTTAATAGAACAAAATAACACATTGACCTAGTCGAACTCAATAGAATCACACTGTCAACAAGATAATGTGCTAAACTAAAGAGAAACAAAAAAGTTCTATAGAAAAGACTAAACAACAAAACTTGTGTTTTTTTTTCAACAAATAGGCACATACACTTAGAAAGAGAAATTTTCCTAGATGCTACAAGAAAAGAACAGGAAAAGGTATCAGACTAAAGGCGAAGAAATTTCAACGCCTATATGTCTTAATCGACTTCATTATTCATTAATGCTGCTGCTTGTTCAGCTGCATCGGATATAGTTGTAACAGAAGGCGTTGATGGTTGTTGTAGTTGCTGTTGTCGGTCATCAGTTGATTGTTTAGCCATTTCTTCTCGTAGAAGATCAAGGTCTTTTTCACGTATTTGAATAAATAAAATACCATTAACAACATTAAGCATTTCTAAGACATTTTGAAAACTTGGTTGTTGAATCTAAATGTAATTTATTGAAGAAAATCAAGAATTCAAATAATCTTAGTTATTTACAGTTAAACTTGGTATAACAAGTAATTGACCTTTAACAACATCATTTATTCGTTTTTGTAATACAACAGCTTGTTCAGTTAAATGTTTAAGTACTTGAGCACTTTCACGTGTTCGTTCATGTTCATCACCAAGCTAAAAAAACAAAATATCAGAAATTCTCTGACCTAATCAAAACAAATTCTATTTACCTGTGCTCTATATATTTGATAAGCTTCACGTTCACTGTTCAATGCTGATCGAAAATCTCCACGACATGATTGAATACGTGCACAAAGATGATGTGATAAAGCTACTTTAAGACTTTTTGTTCCATAAAAACTAAAAGAACATACTTATGTTATTTCTTAAAACAAAATTCATTTAATAACGTACGTTTTATTTAATTCAAGTGATTTTTCCATAAATTTAAGTGCATTTTCATAATCACCATATGATTGTAAAATCAATCCAAGATTACTCTAAAAAAAAATCTTTCTCGAATCATATTATAAAAAAGTTTTCTTTACATCAATAAGACTAATTTGTGGATGATTTTCACCACAACATGTTAAAATAATATATCGAGCACGACAAAGTAATTTCGAAGCATTTATTGAAAGACCATTTGCAAATGAATATAAAGCCATATGAATCTAATTTCAAAAATTTTCTTATATTTCCAAGTTTTATTTGAATATTATACATACATATTCTGTTGCTGTTTGTGGATGATCAACACCTAATACACGTTCAGACATCATAACAGCTTTATGTTGTGTAAATAATGCTTCTTGATAATCTCCCATAATATAATTTAATCGTGCTAATAATCTTAAACACATACTAATTTCAGGATGTAGTGGACCATAAACATTATTTAATAAATTATGTGCTTCAGATATTAATTCAAAACCTTCACGAAGTAAGCCTTGTTGAATTTTTTGTTGGCCACTTGTAAAAAATTGATAAGCATCACTTGGCTAAAGATAAAATCAATATATATTTTATTCATTAGTTGTTTTTTTCCTTACTTTTGGTGGAACTTGTTTAATAACAGGATACATATTAACAACATCATCTTCAGTAAAACAGTCCGTATTTGTACGAGATGATTTATTGGTTGATTCAAATTGATATTCACGCATAGCTAATTGTAAACCAGTTTTCAAACAAAATGAACGTAAAATACATGTACGACGAACAGAATATTTATCAACAAATGATTCAATATCATCACTAAGAAAAAAGATAACCGATGTGATATATTTTTTTTGTATACAAATAAAAGTTATTTTATACTATCAAGTGGGAAATGGGGAAAGAGACATAACGCACCAACTTTTTTTTACGATTTCCCGACATATAAAATCTTCGGAATGACAAAGATTTAAAACAAGCAGAGTGTTAGAGTAAGTGTGGGTGTATAAGTCATTCTTCGCTCATACTACACATCCACACCCACACCATCACTCGACTTCGTGACAATACTTTATATATTATCGAGCATTTCGTTCTGACTTCCGTATTTTTTAAAATTATAATTTCCAGACCAACATGTTTTACGGACTCCTGGTAAAAAAAACAGTCAATTCCGAACACCTGGACAAATTACCAGGTGTTCGAGACACCTAGTACGTTATGTCTATGTCCCGGGAAATGTATGAATTTCTCTGTATTTAATAAAATTCTCTTACCAAGTTAAATCAAAACTAAATCTTGATTTAGCTTCATTTGTTAATTGTGTCCAAAGTAATTTCGATGTTAATGATGAAAATTCTAAAGATTCTATAACAAAAAAACAACGAAATTAGTCAGTATTTTCAAATAATTATTTTTTGTACCATTTCTCATAATTGGACTATGTTTACGCTGTTGTTGTTTTTTATTTTTCTTCTTATTATTTGTTTTTTGTGACGTTGTATTAGTTGAATTAGATAAAGATGTATTTGATGTATTTGTCGTTGATGTCGAAGTTGATGATGATAATTCATCAAATGTATAGTCTGTTACAGGTGATGATATAAGTGTTAGAAAACAATTCAAAAAATGGCTTATTGAAAATGACAAAAGATGAATTGGTACTGATTGTGAATATGTACGAAATACATGTTTTGCACTTCGACAAAGAATTTCTGTAACAACAATTTCCTAAGTTTGAAAAAAAGATTTATTAGAAGATATATGATTAATAAGAGTACGTACATATAAATAAATAAGGGATGGTTGCTGTGTAAGAAGATGAGCAACTCGGCCAAGATAACGAATATTAATTCCTCTAAATAAAAGAAAAATATTTCTCTAATTTTTATTCTAGCCAATGATTTTACCTTGAATGCATAGCTTCAGAAAGACCTTCACCGTCAACAGGTACGGATGAATGATCTTGAAAATCTTGTATCATTAATGGAATTTGTTTTAATACTAAATATTCAGATGCTTCTTTAAGTAGTTTTATATCAGCAGCTGTTTCTGCAGGCTAAAAAATAAATAAAAAGTTCATGTCATACAATTGAAGAATTTTGTTTTTGAGAAAACTACCGTTTGATTGAGTGTTACATGTGGTTGAAATACATCAGGATTAAAACGAACATCAAATTCATTATCTTTTACTGATCCAATCGAACGACATGCTGATTGAATTATTTCTCGACTATTATCTTCAACTAAAATAATATACAAAAAGATAATTAATTACGTTTATTAAATCTTAAATTTCTTTATACCACTAATTTCATTGACTATACGTTTAGCTTCTTCAACATTTGTTCTTTCAGCAGTATCATTTGGTGTAGACTAAATTAAGAATAGTATGAATTTTTTTTAATGAGCAATGAATATAAAACTAAATACTTCATTTGATCGTAATTTTGATAAATTAAGTGCAATTGAACGATAAAAATCCACATATTTTTGTCTAAGTATATACAAAAAATATCCATAAAATTTGATAGATAAAGAAAAAAAAACCAAACTTACTCAATAAAAGCATCGATTAATTCTTGTCTTAAACAACACAAACGATGTTTGTAAGTTTTTGGATAATCAAGCTGTTTCATCGATGGTGATAGATGTTCAACATCAACTAAATATTTCAAACATTTCATGATTAAGTACAGATAATTAAGAAGCAAAATATCTCATATTTTCGAAATCATTATTCGAGTGTCCACCCGAACCATCTCAAAATATACAGCTTCTGTATTTTTTCGAGTGGGCAGCGCCCAAACAGCCCACCCGCTGGATAAAACACTGCATTATTCGGATCTCTATTGAAAATGCTTTGATTTCAATCCTATTTCAAACTACTAGTCATATCGAAATAAAAGGTAAGTAGATATTTTTTTGAATAACTTTCGATAAGAACACAATGGAGAGCGGTGGTTTTTACTGTTGAAAAGAAGCGATAAATATATATCAGAGCTTATATGAAAAGATTTCTCTAACTACTTTCCCAAGAGTTGTAGTCAGAAATTAAATCTTTATCTGGTGGTTTTAGAACGCTTCCAACAATCAATAAATTCATATTCTGTCGATGAGACACATACTAGTTTTTTTCCTATCGGAAGTTATTCAGAAAATATCCACCCGTCTTTTATTTTCGAAATGGACAGTAATTTTCATATAAAAATCATATGTTTATCTGACTATCTCATTAGAAGAAAGATTAACACATTTAGCTAAGATAAAATTTACCTGGTAAATAATTAAGATCAGGTGGTGTCATACGTAATAAATCTAATAAATAATGTCTTCCATCATTACCAATAATACCCTTACATTCTACAGCAGTTAATAATTCTACAGTATCACCTTTTTCAGTTTTAATTGAATGTGGTTTAATTTTAAGCATAGTAGAAACTTTATCCAATAATTCTTTATATTTATCATTGGTTGTACAAGTTTTTCCAAAATCAGTTGATCCATAGACGACACTTTGTTCCTGTTCTTTTTCAAGTATACCTTAAAGAGAAACAAAAGTATTTTATTTTTTATACATCTATATATAATTATTTCTATGAAAAACAAGATGATATATTTAATAAATGAT
>CAJNOI010000798.1:0-25882 GCA_905250115.1 Adineta steineri | reverse complement strand
AGACTACTTGGACATTTTTTTTAATAATCATATAATATGAACTGTTATACATTTCATTCTTTTTCACTCTGCATGAGATCATTTATGAAAAAAAAAGAATGAATACAGTGTACAATAGAATCATTCTAATGCTTTTTTTTTAATTAAAATTCAAATCACATAAGAGTGTTCATAATTTTAATAACTTATTGTTTATAAAAAGAAAAGTGATTTACATATTTAAGATTGCCATAAAAAAATATATCAATATTTCGATTGGATAAGAAACATAAACTTTGCGAACTAGATATATAAATGATATTTTTAAGTAAAGTAGATTGAAGTTGTGTCTAAAGGATGCCCAGATAATGTCATAGGAATTCTATTGGAAGGTAAAAACAAAGGATAGATTGATTTTGTGAAAAATATATTTTAGATGCTAGCTACTGATTTATATCGATAATTTACTTTCGTATGATATTAACTTAATGAAATGAGCAAATAATTATTTCGTCTTATACTAACTTTTATAATAGGTTAGGAAGTTACACTTTTTTCGGGTGGGCGAATCGAAATTTGGGGTGGGCAGCGCCCACCCACTGGATAAAATACTGCTTTTTTTCATTTATGCTTTGTTACTATTTAATCATATGCTTACATCATTGAATTAATAACTGATGTTATAACTTATCTTAATAAAAAAAATCGTGGTTTTAGAAGTTTCTACAAACGACTATAGAATTTGAATTGCGAAACTTTTATGAAAGTATTAACAATATGATTCAACTTTCGCTCTTCTCTATTCAATAATATTCATATCTAATCAACTCTTATCTCATGCGTGTTCAATTCGCAAATTTCGGATTTTATCCGAGAGTTATGTGTACTGCAAAAAGTGTATACGGAGATCATAGGGAAATATTAGTATTTTTACAGTCACTCGGGAATGGCTCGTCCAATTAGCCTCAACTTCGAACTCGACTGAGATCTTGACGAGACTGAATTGTGTAGAAGATTTCATCAAAATCTGACTCTCTTTTCAAACGTTATCGTGTATACGGCCGGTCGGACACACTGACTGATTCTAGTAGTGTACTCACTTTTTGAGTACACAAACAGAGAAAAATATTCAGACATCTCTAATGGATAGCTTCTTTCTTATTGACGACTAAAACTTCAATAGATTCTATTAAACTATTAATTGATAATAGTCATCACAAAAAAAGAAATAATCATAGCAACTAGATTATTTTTAATATTAAAAAAATATATATGTCGAAAGAATTATTTAAATATCTTCTCGATACAAATGATACTATTAATTTAGAATCTAAATTAATATATTTTCAACATAATTTACCTGAACTACTTGCTCCCGTTTGTTCTCATTTATGTATACGACATCGTCTACTTCGTCTTAATTACAATATTCAATCACCTCATCAATCACAACTAGCTTTATGTAAAAAACATTTACATAGACATTCATAACAAAAAAATGATTTTCTATTTCAAATATTAACTAATTTCTTATTAAATATATTAAACAATTATACTTACAAAGATCTTCATCTTCTGTTTGTAATTCCAATGAACATAGTGAACTAATAATAAACAGTAGTAATACTGACCAGTACATATTCTAGTAGATAAATGACAATGATTAGAATTAAAGAATATGTAGAAATGACGAGAGGAAAAAGAAAATAATCAATGTCTTTCTTTATTGAACAATATGATAAATGACGAACGGATGGGGCTATTCAATTACAGATTGCGAGAGTAATAACGTCGATCGACTCAGTCAATGATCGCTGTCAGCTTAAGCAGGTAGTACTTAATAGATAATAAAATTACTCGTATATGAGTATACTTATAGTTCTCTCTATTCATATCGGACGTGAAACGAGTTGTTCATTAAAAGAAAAAAAAAAAGAAGGAAAGGACATCAATCGAATTTTTAATAATCAAGTATTTCCCTATTAATAATAATTAGACCGTATGGTTAAAGCTTTCAATTAAGTTATATGTTAAATCATGTCATTTCTATATTTAAAGAGAGAGAGAGAGAGAGAAAAAAAAGTACATATGATTGATTGTTCTCATTGTTATTTTACACTTGAACGTTCTATGTACATAAATAGATGATTAAGTTGAGTGATAGTGTAGACGATATAACGTAAGAAGTAAAAGAGAATCTAAACATCTGTTTATCGATATATGAGAAGTTTCATTATTGATCGAATAGTTTATGTAACTATAGTAAGAACAATTCGTGATTAGAAATATACGACAGCAATAAGAGAAAAAAAAAGAAGAAGAAATGTTTTATTTGAATTATGATATATATCATCTTAGTTAAATTAAATGAAGAAAAATATTCATCGAGTGAATTCATCAAAAAACAAAGTAACTAGCTAAGAATAGTTTTTTTCTATTTCAATATAAAAACTTATTTTTAAGATAGAGGAAGAACTATGATGAATATTCAGACTAGATCTCATTTGTTAGATCAGTACAAAAAGAAACTAACAATTTTAAGACTATAAAAACTGGTGTCGTACGTCTTTTTTCTGTTAATATTATTCAAAATGAAAAAATGTACACTTCATCTTGTCGTTAAACTATAGCGTATCTCCAACCATTTTGGTATATATAAAGATTAAAAATATGTTTTATTAACCTCAAGAATGACTAATCGTTCAATATGTTTGGTAATTTGATCTGATAGATAATGATAAAGTTCATTAAGATCGTGAATATTTGATGATTATTGTATTACACTGATTATTAATTAAATGAAAGATATTCTCTAGTATGATGAATATTAATTTAACAAATATCAGATCATAAAGTGGTCAATTTTGTCTATTGAACATGATCGATTACATATAAAGATATCATAATATTACTACTTGTAGTATTATCAAATCTAATACTCTGGTGAGAATTAAGAAATAATTGTTTTATGCTATGAAGAGCAATCTTCTGAAGAATTGAATGCAAGATAAATAACAAATCGTATTTCAGTTAATCAATCGATTACATTAGAAATGTATGTGTAGTTCGTTAAACTGTAACAGAATAATATTAATAGTGAAAAATATTTTATGCTGTTAGTATTGAGACAGATTTAATATAAAATCAAATAATCTTATTTAATAAATGATTTGATTCATGTTAGTTGAAAGTACATAATGATTCAAATCATCCAATTGAACGATCAATTTCCATCATATTAAATATTCAATAATATCTCTTTTCTAAATCAAACTTTTTCAATAATATTCTATCTTTTAATATAAAGCATTGTTAACAAAATAGATCGATGTGAATAAACGGTTAACTTCTACTACGTAGGCTACATTCAAGTCTTGATGTTATCAAACATATATTCTTTCTTTCTCTTTACCGTAAATAGTAAAATTTTCATTAAAAATCATTATAAAGCTTCTTCAAAGTATGCTACTACTCGCAATTATTATCCTAGGATCAATTATTTTCTATCCATCTTACAATCAATATCTTTACAACAACTTTTATTGATAGAGAAACAACGAAATGCACATGTTTTAGATACTATTACCCCTATCCTCGTGAAAGTATTCTTCTATGTCTCTCAGTACTTAATAAATTAGTTTAACTTCTTGTAGACAAAACTATGATACATTATTCATAATTAGACTATATTTTTGCTATGAAATGTGTACCGTTTTATTTTCGGGCTAATTCATTATACATGATTGAGTTCAATCAGCAGCTTTACAAATAAAATAATTATTAAGTTTCATTCTATTTGATAATTGTTATATTGTTCTCAGTTAAATTACAGTTTTTAACATCTGACATAATAAGAAATGAAAAGACAAAGAAAATTTAATATTTATAATACAGTGTTAGCTTAACCTTTTCCCCATAGTGGAATAATTGTTTTATCATTAATTACTGCAGATTTTTCAGCTTCTTCAAGTAAACTATCAATAAATCTTTGATATATTTGATTATTTTCATAGATTTCAGCTGAAAATTTTATAGCATCAAGAAGACGTTTCATAAGTTTTGAAAATTGTTGTGCTGCTTCATAATAATCATATTGATGATTTAAATATTTCCATAAAAGTTCAACATAAACATTTTGACTTCCAAATAAACGAAATGTACCTAATAATAAACTATCTTTAGTCGTATCTCCACGATTATCGTTTGTAAAACAAGTTGAAGAAAATGCAATTGCTATAAGCATGAGTTTGAGAAGTGTTGGATCACAATCAAGTTGTCTACTAAGTAATTTAGCTTGTTGAACAACTTCATTTCCATATAAAGGTACAACAGCCATTTCATTTTCAGGTTTATCAAATATACCAGATTCACGCATTAAATATATACCACCGATAGATAAAAGACCAAACATATTGCGTTGCAAAAGAGACCATTGTTCTGATGTAGTTAGAATTTTAAAGTCAGGTACTGAACTAATAAATAATTGTAAGCAATTTGAAAATGATGATATCATTTGAAGTGTTCGATTTAAATCAAACTGAAAACTAGATGCTGATGTAGTTATTGTTTCAATCGTACGACGAATTTCTGGCACTGGGTTAAATCTTTCAAATGCATGTATAACATTGGAAATTATAGTCCAATCTGAGCTATTCAAATTTGAACGTAAACAATCATCTGCTGGAAAATCTAACGCATTTGCTTGTGGTATAGTCTAAATGAAACGAAAATACATATTTTTTTTGTTAATTTTGATCTGAAATTTTGTAAGATTTTCTAATGAAGAAATATATGTATATATAGATGGTCAATCTTCTCGATTAAATACATCTGACCTCGAAGATTGAAGAATTTCGGTAGAAATAACTTTTAGGTAAATTATTCTTTTTCTAATTTATTTATTTATTTATTTATGTTTCTTTTCTTTTCTTTTCATTTAATAGTAGTACTGACAAGACGGTAACAGTCGGATACGATAAGGTCAGTTACATATCGTCCGTACCATTATTAAATGGACAGAGAAGAAAAGAAACAAATAAATATCTAAGGAAAAAATGGACAATCACTTCTGACGAAAGACGACATTGTTGTCCGAAACGGCAAGTTTTAAATAATAAATATATTAATTACGAAGAGAATAATCTACCTAAAAAAGAAAAACAGCCTATGTGATACTAATTTATTACTACAACTCATTTATAAATAATCATTCTTTTTTTTTAATTCCGTTTTTAATGAAATCTATTACATTTATTCATATTCGCTGCTCTTACATTCCATGTTTTTGTAGATATATTAATAACATTTTTTAACTTGTACGCACCATAATTGTTTTATTTTCAACAAATTTTTCTTCATGAGATGTAGTAAATTTACGTTTTAGTCCAGTTAAATCTTCTTTACGTTTTGGGCTAGTTAAATCTTCTTTACGTATTAAATCAGAGCTCATGCCTACAGCAAGACACTTAGCAAGACGACATGCAGCACAATGTTTTCTTGATAATTTTGTCAATTCACATTTATAACCATATCGACATCGAGAAACAGCCTAAATAAAAGGCAAAAAAAAACAAATATATTTATTTCAATTTGATTGAAGAGAAGAAGAAAAAAAACAATAACAAACTTTTATATTAAAACCATTTCGACGAAAGAATGTTCGGCATGATAAACAAGTTAATGCACCATAATTAATAATTGAGGCCTCATCTCCACATACTTGACAGATACTTGTTATTTTCGTCGTTGGTTTTGTTTCATCTGATGGTGGTGAATTTGCAGACATTGAATTATTTCAATTCTAAATAAAATGATTTTTATTTTTAAATAGTTAATATTTCATGTTTATTTTATATAATAAAATATAATCATTCAATATGCATATATATTTATTATTAATGACAAAAAAATAAAGCGTAAGTATATGAAGGTCAATGCGTCTGTTTTTCACTTGATTACAAATACGAAAGAAAACCGTTTCTTAACTTTCCTTCTCTAATATAAATTTTATATATCTAATCAGTATCATTTAAAAATTTTCATTATTATAGGTTATTAAATATTGATTAATAAATAATAAAAATAATTACGTACCTTATACAAATATTAATTCGATATTATATCAATAATTGTTGTCTGTCGTTGAAATGTAAATAAGAGGTGTATTCATATTGTTTTGCACACTAGTTACTTATTTATACTTAATGTTCGGAGAAAAAAAAATACAATTTTTCTTTTCTTCTTCGCTTTGCTTTGCTTTCTCTTCTTTTCTATTTGCCGTCCTCTAAGCGGATTCATGTGGCCAGGATGTTTTTTTGACCTTTAATGTAACAATCTAGATTGTATTGCAATAGATAGATATTCGCTTATTAAATTGATAAGCAATTATATTTAAAATTTTCTTAAAAAAATAACACTAAACTTTGAAATATTGATTGAATATTCAGTTATACTCGAATTCGAAAATGTATTTAAATTCTTTGTAAAATGTTGTATGATTTCTTATTTTAATATATGCTAATTGCTTATATAATAAGCATGTTTTCATTATACTAAAAGTTCTTTTTAAGTAGATGCATAATTATAAAAAGAGGTATATATTTTATTTACAAATATTTCTATCGAACAGACAGTTTTTCATATGAACAACTATAAGATTACAAATGCTTAGTTCTTGCACCATGTCTAATCGAGTATTATCATATATTGAAAAGTTTTTCATTATATAGTCTAGTTTGAATGGTCGATTATTATAATATTCTAGGTATGTACTAATCAGCAAATGGAATTTTATTGGATAGTTTAGTTTTTGAATTCTTATATGATTCGTTCGTTTTTCTTTATATCATTCTTTAAATTGAATAGTAAAGTGCGATTATTTATTCGATCTATATATTATTTCATCTTATCATCATCTGAGAGCGACTATTCATTCTTTTATTTAAGTACATGGCCTCCATTTTATTCATGCCTGTCATCTTTATGAATAGTAAAATACAGGATATCTAAGATAAATAGGTTACTACGTACGATAATCACCACCATACAATATGATATGAGGTTACTACGTATGATAATCACCATCATACAATATGACATGATGATGTATGTATTTTACACATATCTAAATATCATTTGATGATAAATCATTTTGAATTGTCATTCTAGCAATACACTATCAAGTATTCCAGAAAAACTGCGGTAAAAGACTTTCGTCGATAATGGCAATAGATTTGTATAAACCTAATGTACAATATACAGATATACTATGTAAATGTGAGTCCATCATGTAAGATATTTTGATGAATATCACGATTCGAAGATAACGTTTCTCTTTATGTCAGTAAATCCTTAAAAAATATTTAAAGTACGCAGAATAGTATAATTTAGTAGGTCATTTGTATTTTTTTCTGAATTTCTTTAAATTTGGAAATATATGTCGACATATAATATATGTTTTATTCTTCACACAAAGAGTGCGCTACGAATGATAATTTAGATAAACATCAATATTCTAAACAAAACTACAGCCAAAAATTCATCGTATAACAGACAATTTTTGATAACGTGTATGAAAGACTTTCACCGTCGTTATCATTGTTGATTCTTACATGTAGCCTATTAATCAATCGAAATATATATATGCATTCGTATCAGAATCATAAAAAAGCTCGTGAATACGATAATTGTTTTCAAAGATCTGTTGACCAACCAAAATTTAAAACTGAATACAGAATATGACACAGCAAAAGAAAATAGTTAATCTGTTTTGATACTTATTAACACAATATGTATCAAGTCATTTAGTTAAGTATGTAGATGCACAGTTAATGTATTTATCAATCAAAAAAGATCGATAATAAAAAACGTAACTAGCACCTGACAACTCGATTAGTTTATTAACTTCATACTGACTTAAAATGATTGATTATGTGAAATAAACAGACTATATTATGACAAATAAAATAATATTTCATCTGAAAAATCGAACATAAAATTGACAAATTCACTTTCGCTATGATATGAGATAAAATATTCTTCTCTTATTACCTTTCCTTTAATATAAAAATTAATTTTCTATACATAGTAATCTATACAAAAACGAACCTAGATTACAATATCTTTTCTCCATTTTAAATTTAAACGTAACTGACACGTGCTAGTTAACGGTCATTCAGAATCAATTTATTTATCAAAAATAATCACTATGCAATGATTGGCATTCGATTTTTTGAAATTTCTTTTCCTTTGTTTTTAGGTGCGGATTTAAATCACAACTATACAATTTATCGAATGGATAAAGGTCAAAAAAGCATATGAGATGAGAAATTTATTATAGGAGGAGACACAAGATATATGTGGATTGTGATGATTATTATATTCGTTAGTAATATTTGACTATTTGGAACAAAACCAAAACATCATACAACTTTATGTAAACAAAAATAAAATAGAAAATCTTTTACTGATTTTTAGTGATATATCTACAGATCGATTTCTTGATTTTATTTATTCACCTATCTAATCGATACTTTTTTAATTAAATTTATTATTTGTTAAATTTTTCATGAATGAATACAGAAATTCAATCAAAATAATTTATTAAAAAAAAAGACTGCGCGTATATCAAATATAAAATTAGAAAAGAAAATTTAAGTCTGTTAATCTGACTAAATTAATATGCAGATTTAATATTAATTTGTCAACGAAAAAAATTACTGAATGTCTTTCTAATGTTGTGAATAGACTGTTTGTAAATTTGACCAAAGAAGACCAGCATTAATAATATAAGTTACAACACAAACGAGGCATAAATCTTTAAGAACAAATGCTAGAATACAAGCTAAATATAACGAAGTAATGCAGGATATTATCGATGAAAATAAAGCTAGTTTATTAATTAATGGTGTCGCTATTAAACCTATAAAATAACAGAAAAAATAAACTTTATAAAACGATATTTATTACATACCGAAGATAATTTGTAAAATATAAAGTACAATACCGAGATTTACATTCGATGCATTCATTATACTATTTTCACCAAATAATTTAGTTGTAAGTCCTAATCCAATACCATATCTATTTTATAGTATATTCATTTTATATGAATCATATTGAGTGTATTTTCTCACTTGCTCGTTAATACTCTACTACAACTTGCATTCGGCCCTAAATCACATAAAGCTTTATACTTCGGATTTTTCTTATGTTGTTGTTTGACATAGTATGCATAACATGTTAAACCCAAACCAGCTAGACCTAGCAACACTTGTCCAACGATCATATTAGAGTTTTATCTAGAAAAGGTAAATGCATTCTTCTTGCACGTAAACTTTATCATATTATCTATATAAGAAGAATGAATCACTGCTTAATGGAAGTTATTGATATTTTATAAGGTTATCATACCCCGCTCTGTTTAAGTAAAACGATCAAAATTTGACTGTATGATGAGAAATAAAAGACGGGCTTTATTGCAGAAGCACGAAAAAATGGACTTTCAATTTTTAAAAATCATTTTGACTTTTTCTCGAAATCAGTTGTTCATACATAAGATTCAAGTGTGCCATGAACAATCACTTTCTAACTTTATCCGATCAAGCTGAAGCTTTTGATTCATATATCTAGATTTATTCTCCAAAGATAATATTGATCTCGCCATGCGGATTTATCGAGTTCATAAAGCCAGAAATCGGTTTTGAAAAGAACCTTGAGATAATTTTTTATGAGAAGAAAGAAGGTGAGATTTTTCATAAAAGTTCAAAGTTACCTTTGAAATATAGTCGTAGGTATTTCCAAAAACATTTACTGTTCAAATGTACCACATTTGATGAAATCAGGCAGTACCGAGATAAGACTCTACGAAAAGCCTCTGCTCCATGTATGGTAGAGATTTCAGCTCGATCAATTATATCATCCTGAAGATCCGAACAGAATATTTTTTAATCAGTTCATATATATTACATTTTATTTTCCTTAGTAGTTTTACATGTATATCAATATGATTACTATGAAGAAGAACAGATTCGCTATAGATTGAATTAAGAGATGTACTATTCGTTAAGTTCCTACGTATAAAAAAATGCTAAAGTTTTCACTGATAATACAATTCGATATTAGTGACGTCTTTCAAAAGTAAAAGCATTGACACGTTAGTGCATCAAGGACAGAATGAAATACATGAAGACACATTTCAGAATGGTTAAAACTATTAACCAATTATAAATATGAAAAAGACAAATTGTTGTCTGTTATACATAGTTTCCTATTTATTTTCTTTTTTTTGATAGAATAAGAAATTAAAAAAATTATTTTTTACATTTTTTTTAAAGATTTTATTGTTGTTTTTATTATTGTAATTCGTCGTCAACAAATATGGTTCGTACACGTAAGTTTGTTTTAATTAGAATATCTTTATTTTAATTCTAATCAAATTCTAGGATTTGATCAAGCTTCATCTCAAGTTCAATGGATGATTATTCGTAATACTTCATCATTTTTACATAGACGAAAATTGGCTACATTAACAACAGTTCGTTCTATCAAGAAATTATCATTATTCTTTTCATTAATATTGATTTGATTTTTTAAAGGAGCCAAATAATTTAAAAAATCGTAATACTTATCGTTCTAACGGTCTTATTCATCCAAAAGTTGTCGGAGTTGAAGCTGTTAAAAATGGTAATGGTGTTGTTTTTACCACAGGAAGTGTTAAAAGTATGAATTTTTAATTTACTTTATTACTTTTCTATACTCAATTTTAATTTAGATATTAAAAAACCACTTAAACGTTTTCATAAAGTTAAACTTACTAGAGATTCACGTCGTACATTAACCAGTATTCGACGAACAATTCGTAAACAAAGCTATCGTAAAGATCTTAAAATGGTTTGTTAGATTTAAATTATTTTATTATGATAATAATACGAGATTTTTAGGCTGCTCTTCGTCGTGCATCTGCATTACTTCGTGGTCAACGATTAGCTGCTACGTCAACAACAGCAACAACAACAACTACAACAGCCACAGCAACTACTGCTGGTAAACGTTCAGGCAAAGGTGCTGCTACAACAACAACAACAACATCTTCTTAAATGATAAATACAACGTTTGTGATAAAATAAAATCGTTGTTTTTTTCCTTGATTTTGATGTTTAAAAAAAAACAGAAACATATTCGACGAAAGAACAGAATAAAAGAAGAATAAATTGTTTAGTGAGATAAAATATTCGAAAGCAATCGAACCAAGACTGGATTCTAGTTTTTAACTCAGATAAAATTATCATTTTTTTCATTTTATTTTCTGAAGAATGTTATTCTGTATATAAGAAAAAACTAAAGACACCAAAATATTTCATAAACTTGAAACAGTTTAGTTATGCTATTTCTCTTTTATCTAGAGTGTTCTTAATTCATCAATAACAACTATCGATGTCATATGACAATTTGAGCATAATTGAAAAGATTATACAAAAGCTATATAATACTTTGAGAATTTGATATTCTTGTTGTTTCGGAAAGATTGAAATCAATACATAGAATACAATTCAATACATCAACAAGCATGAATTTGATTATTCTATCTTTCTCCAAATACTACCATAGACAGACTTAAAGTTAATTATGGATATGCATTCAATGCCACTAAATTGTGACTGAATTCACAATCCTCTAGTCTTATACCTCTGATATTAGTGTAGTTTGCGAAGTCTTAGCAGTTTTATTAATTATGCTTGATATGTACTTTACATAGACTATATTCTTCGATTTTATATAAACTATTAATCAAGCGAGGTTTTTATTATTAACTTTAAGCCTTCTTCATTAAAATCAAACAAACAAAAAATAGATTATTTATAGAATTGTACACTCATCATAACAGTCTTGACAATAATAATGTACATGGCCATGGCCATGGCCATTATTAGATGATCTTACTCGACGACAATTTAAACATACAAGTCGATCACATTTATGACATTTTTCATTAGCTGCTACATTTGGATGCCAAGAACATCGTGGAATCTAAAAATATTGATTTTAATTAGTTAAATATTAATCAGTTTCATTACTTTAACATTTGCTACATTTGGATGCCGAGAACATCGTGGAATCTAAAAATATTGATTTTAATTAGTTAAATATTAATCAGTTTCATTACTTTAACATCTAATACAGGTCGAGTTGCTACTGGCGTTGAAGGTGGACTTTTTCTTTGTAAACGCAAAATCCGAATACGACTAAATATTAAAAAGATATTTCAATGAAAGATGACGATCAATTACACATACTGTCCAGCTTTTTCAATTCCGATTGATTCAAGAAGATCATCGTTGAGTTCAGGTATCATATTCATTTCAACTTCATTTGTAACAAACAATTTTGCATATTCAGTTGCTTCATCTTGATTGAATTCTAATGTCATTAGTTTGCTATACCATGTTTGCCTGTGATAAAGTAGACAAAGATATTGTTTTTTTCTCACTAAATAATTCTTACATACCGTTTTGAATTAGATCCTTTCTTTGTAGACTTCTTATTAACGTCTTCATAAGCTGGTGGTGGAGAATATGATGCACTCATTGCTTATAATAATTTGTAAATGCTGATTTAATATGTATATGAAAGTAGAAACGACTATGTTATATATATTCAGGCTGGCACGACAGCGGGGGTGTCGAGGGTGTTACACTCCCCCAGAAATTCAAAAAAACTTCGCTACACCCCCGAAAAATTCAAAACTTCGTTACACCCCCCGAAAGTCGGCTGACTCGCGTCACCCCTGTATATATTTACACATCGTAACACGTCAGTTACGCGCACGACGTATGCGCTCAAGACATGAACGCGCACGACGCTTGCGCGCAAAAAAAATCTTTTCGTTCTGTTCTCGTCTGATTGAATTACTCATATGTATTAACAGAAATAAAAATGTTCTGTTAGTGAGATTGGTTTATTACAAGGCTTTCGTATCACTTTTTAACAGTTTTTATATCAAGTTTACAGGGCTTTCGTAACAATTTAGACATAGCTTTCGTAACAACTTTGACTGGATCTTCGTATCGTTCTTACAGGGCTATCTTAACGTATAAGAATTTAATATGATATCTAGTCCGATGTTACTGGTATGAGTTTACATGGAACTTAGAGATCTACCAGAATTATAATATAGGGAATTCAAAAGTAGAAACAGAGAACGAGATTTAAGCGATATTTGTAAACATGAGTATTCCTAACGAATACCCTATTATTTTTATAGTATCAGTCTCTCATTTTAGTTATGAATGCAATAAAAACTTGCTTACGAAAGCTATGTCAAAATTGTGACGAAAGCCCTGTATACGTTTGATACGAAAGTCCTGTCAAAATTCGTTACGAAACTCCTGTAAAAAATGATAGCAGGGTCTTCGTATTACGAAAGCCCGGGAAATTTTTCGTTACGAATCGTTACACCCCATATATATATATATATATATATATATATATATATGTGCGTATTATTTTAATAATTTCTAAGATCTAAATGTCTCTTATAAAATCAGTCAAAGACAAAGAGCAACGCACAAAATATGAAAAAATTGATCTTCGAATACGAAACATAGTCGAAGAATTTCATACTGTTTCTAGGAACGACTATTTTAAAATAGCCAGATTAGTGTTTAGTTTTTGAACGAGTACATTTTTTATCCTCAATTATTGTTCACGTAGCGTATTTGTTTGTTTATTGTAAATAAACACTATTTATCTCTGTTAATAATTTATATCAATATATTTTTTGAAATTAAGAACAATTTTTTTTATCAGCAGCTAAGCATAAATTTCCGCCCGTTCATAATTCAAATAAAATTTAAGGAAAATATATTTTATCATCTTTTTCTCAATTCGCGGACAAGTGTCTATACGCTCAACCGTCGTGCGCGCATGTCCGCCCGTAACTGTCGGTCAATCGAAAAAAATTAGTAAAAATAAAATACCACATACTATTAGAATTATATGCATATCGTTTGGTAATAAAACAACGATTAGATTTATCCTACTTTGATCGAAAGTAAAAATGTCGAAGGAAAAATGTCGAACGTAAAAATATCGAAACGTAAAAACATCGAAAGGTAGAAATATCGAAAGTAAAAATATTGAATGTAAAAATATCGAAAAATATATATATCGAAATATTAAAATGTGGGTGTCAGTAAGGACGTCGATATAAACAGAATATTTATCCACACACACCCACACCCGCATAGACTATATTCTTTGATTTTATATAAACTATTCATTAAGTGAAGTTTTTATTATTAACTTTAATCCTTCTTCATTAAAATCAAACAAACAAAAAATAGATTATTTATAGAATTGTACAATCGTCATAACAGTTTTGACAATAATAACGTACATAGCCATCATATGATTTTACTCGACGACAATTTAAACATACAAGTCGATTACATTTACGACATTTTTCATTAGCTGCTACATTTGGATGCCAAGAACATCGTGGAATCTAAAAATATTGATTTTAATTAGTTAAATATTAACCAGTTTCATTACTGTAACATCTGATAGAGCTGGAGTCGTTACTGGCGTTGAAGGTGGACTTTTTTTTTGTAAACGTAAAATTCGGATACGACTAAATATTAAAAAGATATTTCAATGTAAGATTACGATCAATTACACATACTGTCCAGCTTTTTCAATTCCTATTGATTTAAGAAGATCATCGTTGAGTTCAGGTATCATATTCATTTCAACTTCATTTGTAACAAACAATTTTGCATATTCAGTTGCTTCATCTTGATTGAATTCTAATGTCATTAGTGTTCTATACCATGCTTGCCTATGATAAAGTAGACAAAGATATTCTTTCTTTTTACGAAATAACTCTTACATACCATTTTGAATTAGATCCTTTGTTTGCGGACTTCTTATTAACGTCTTCATAAGCTGGTGGTGGAGGATATGATGCACTCATTGCTTATGATAATTTGTAAATGCTGATTTAATATTTATAAGAAAGTAGAAACGACTATCTTATATATATTTACACATAGCGTCATGTCAAACATTACGTGTTATAGATAAGAAGAATCTGGTTTGTTGATAAAAATCTTGACATTATTCTTATGAAAAAAACTGAGTAAAAATAAAATACCACATACTATTAGAATTCTATGCATATCGTTTGGTAATAAAACAACGATTAAACTAAATTTTTCAATTGTTTTCCAAATACATTTTACTCAATACTAAAATATTTCACTTGCTGAAATTTATAGCATCAGGATAAAAATAAGATTTTAAAGCATTCTATGATGAGATACGTTATAAGATCTAAAAAGCTTATTAACATACCCTTTTTGAAATCGAATGTCTTCGTATTAGACAGCGACCTCTACCATAGATTATCCTTAATTGGTTAACTTTCATTCTTTTATGATTGCCAACAGCTCTTTGTTCAGTTTTCTTTATTTTTTTTTTTTATTAAAACACTAAAAAACTATGACCGATCGATTAACATCCGGTAAATAATAATTAATTCTTCTATATAACAAATATTTTCTATTATCTCATATAGACATGTCATTTTGGCTTAAATTTGTACGTGATTCAAATCTTACAGTTAATAATAGCACAATTCTAAAATATAGTATGGCATTAGCTGATCGATTTTCTACAATTGAAGAATTTTTAACAGCTAATGAAAATGATTTAAATAAACTAGGCATAATTGATCAAGCTGATCGTAGTCGCTTGATAAAACAAGCTCGTCTATTAGATGATAAAGCTAATCAACCATTTGAATTCAAAAGACGTTCAGCTGGTATGTTGAACAAATTAAATATGAGTTATTATTTCTTTTTTTCTTATTAAATATATTTAGTTGCTAACCGTGTTATCGAATCTTGGATTGGTGATGATCAAGCTAAACCATTAAATTCTAATACATTATCAAAATCAACTTGTAATCTCTCACCAGCATTACTATCTCGAATATCATTCAATGATCGTTAGTTGAAGATTTTTTATTTCTAATCGAAAATATAATTTAATTTAAATTAGGTCCAACTTCAGTTATTTATCCATATGCTGAACCAGTTAATGACATACGAAAACGTAATTTTGGTCATTTAAATGATTCAAATGAAAAAATTCTTACTGTTGATGATAATGGAAAAATTCAAACAACATTATCATCTTCTTCACTTGAATATCAAGGTGTATTTAAAAAACCTCCATCGACATCAATTCATGGAATGCGAACAATAAAATCACTTTCAGGTTTTTTTAGTTTTTATTTATTTCTATTTTTAAAATTTCTTATTTTCTAATAGACACAATATCATTACAAAAGAAAGTTTCTCTTGGAAATGATCAACTTAAACGACTTGATTCTACAACATCATTATTTCAACGACAAACATCATTAATTGGTAAAAAAATGACAAATTTAGCAACTAAACTTGTTAATCCATTTGTAACAATAAAAAAGAAAATCGAACCAATATCAACTGTTGTTGATAGTCAAATTGATTTACGTACAAATATGAAACGACAAGTTTCTCTTATGGATAATAATAATGTTACGATAACACCACGGCGAACGGTTATGATTAGTCCACTTAAAAGAACACGAGAGGATGATGATGATGAGGAGGATGATGATGATGAGGAGGAGGATAATGAACCAAATGTAACTCGAAAAGTGCAAATGTTAAATGTCAATCAACAGATTCAAAGACCAACAGGATTGTTTTCTTATAAAGACGCTGAAGAACTAAAACCTAATGGTAAGAAATTGAATATTATTAAAATTAGTAAATATAAATTTCGTTTTCTTTCTAGTTGCACCTGTACAAACATTAGGTAGTAAACGATTTAAACTTGGTGCTACAACATCATTCTTAACTCGTTCACTTGCTAATCATGGTCTTATTGAATAAAATTTTGTTGTTTATCTTTCAATCATATTTTATTTATATTTGTATGATATTTAATTCTAATTTTCGTGTCATAACATAAAAATAAAGGAATGTGTTTTGTATATAATCTTGTATTTAATTAAAATATTTTTTTTATGTTATATAATTAAGATATGAAACTGAAAGAAATACTGAGTTCTATTTAGAAATGAATATGTTTCTAAGTTAGAAAAAGATTTGTTTTATATAATTACTCTTTTGTAGATTTGATAGTATCATTTTTATGGAATTATTAATGATGACATATAATTCATATTGATAATATTTCATTCATGAAAAATCAGTAATATCATTGTCCTAATGAAATAAGTTAATCATATGTTTTTGTATATTCGATTAAATTTTATATCAGTAAAAAAGTGTTGTATAATAATAGGATAAAACAATATATCTATATTTTCTTTCTTATCACTCAAAGTTTTCGATTGGTTAATGTATAACCTATATTGTATGTTATATAATGGCAAATAATCAAGTTACCTTTATATTTTTGTTTTTGTTTCATACTTAATACTATGTCACATTTAAATAAAATCCATCGAGTAACAATTATCGGTGCTGGTATTATTGGTTTAACAACAGCTTGTACTCTATTAAAAGAATATTCGACAAATGATAATCTTCAATTAACAATAATCAGTGAAACATTTACACCTGATACAACTGCTGATATTTCAGCTGGACTTTGGGAGATATATGGAATAGAAAATATTGATGAACAGACACTTCGTCGAGCTGGTTATACATATGATATATTTCTTAGTGAATATTTTTCTACTAAAGCTGCTCGTGCTGGTATTATGAAAATTTCAGCATATATACTTCATGGTTATAATAATCAAAATTCAGATGAAATTGATCATACAACACTTGTAAAACCGGCACAAGCAGAATTAGTTCGACATTTTCGATGGTTAGATAAACATGAAATTAATATATTTGATCATTTGAAACCAACATCAGGTTTTGTTATGTCAACAATTACTGTTGAAGTGAAGAAATACTTATTGGAATTACAACGGTTTCTTTCACAAAATAATCGAGTTAAGATTATAAAAAAGAAGATTCATTCATTCAATGAATTAAAAAATACAGCTGATGTTATTATTAATTGCTCAGGTATAGCTTCAAAATATTTAGCTGATGATGAAACAGTTCGACCAGCACGTGGACAAGTATATTTTAATTGAATCATCTTTTTACTGGAACTTCAATATTTTTCTTTTACTTAGATTATTCGTGTTCATGCACCATGGATTAAATCAGTTTATGTATTTGATACAGATGATGGTATGGGTTATATTATACCACAAGCTGATTCGGTTGTATTAGGTGGAACGTTTCAATTAAATGATTGGAATACAAATATAGATGAAAATGATACTCAAAAGATTCTTCGTACATGTATAAAATGTTTACCGGCTCTTGAAGATATTCATAAGGGAAAAGTACAAGTTGGATTAAGACCTTATCGAGATAATGGTGTACGTCTTGAACATGAAAAAACAAATGATGGAATAGATATTGTACATTGTTATGGCCATTCTGGTTCAGGTGTAACACTTTCATGGGGTTGTGCAAAAGATGTAGTTGAAATAGTCAAAACTTTGATACCAGCTAATTCAAAACAGGAAAACCACGGAAAAAATAATATATCAGAGCATAAATTATTATGGCGTCTTGTGCCTAATCCAGAACATATTCTATTAACATCTAAGATTTGAGAACACATCTATTACTATATGGATTATTTTTAGATAGTCATTTTAGATATGAAAAAATGTATGTTATGCATCACTTACTGTTTTCTACTCGACAATTATTTGTTAAACAATTTAACTTAAAACAACATTTAACACGTTTAATAAGTTGTAAGAATTTATCGGATGATCGGTTAGTGCATGTATTAATTAATAGTGGGTGTGCGGTTAAGAGCGAGGATAAAAGAAGAACGATACGCTCAGATCCAGATCCACATCCTCAAATAATGGAGCACATAATCGATTGAACGTAGTACAAGACGATTTTATTTATTTATATCTTAATCTTGATGTTCCATAGCCTTTACTTTTAGCTAGCATAGAGGTAATGAGATTCCATGATGAAGTTATTTTCAATTTGTCAAAGATACTTTAGGACAAAAGAATTATACGAAAGTCTAAGGAATTCGATATATGCTGATATCTTATTCAAATTTGACGTAACTCTAGTTTCAATTACTTTTCAGATTGAAAATGACAACATCAACGCCAACACCAACAACAGATAATAAAATTTTAACATCGGCTATTGAAACATATCGTCATTATGCTGGTCAACCAACTCTATCTGATATTGAATCTTGCCATCAAGATTCAAATGATGAAATTCTCCATTTAACACCCTATTTTTCAACAATGGATCTTGTTAAATTAGAAAATCTAACTTATACTCGTTCATTTACTTATTCATTAAAAACTCGTCAACTTTTATTTACAAGTAATGTAACAACAATAAATAAAAATATTGTTCGTCGTCTTGTTTCTCCTGATGGAAAATATCTTGCATTAGTAACAAAAGAAATGAAAGGCGAACAAGAATTAAATTATGTACAAATATGGCATGATGAACATTTAATATTTGGTTATGAAGTTAGTGATAGTAAAATATCACCACATGGAAAAGTTTTACCTAAAAAATGATTATGCAAGTTTTTTTGAATGGAGTCCTGATTCACGTCGATTAATTTTTACAGCTGAAGAAAAACGTAAACCATTTAAATCCTATTTTACAGCTGAAAAACTTGATGATCTTGGAGAATCATTTAGTACATATCGTGAAAATTGGGGTGAACAAATGGAAACATTGGAAACATGTGTTGTTTGTGTATTTGATGTTGATACAAAACAAGTTAAATTAATTGAAAATCATCCAAAAGATTTATATTTTGGTCAATGTACATGGACAACAAATCAAGATGAAGTTATTTTAGTTGCATTTCCTCTTGAACCTTATCGACTTGGTTTAATTTTTTGTGAAAATCGTTCATCAGCTTTTTTTAAATGTAATTGGCGTACTAATGAATGGATACAATTAACAGAATTTGATAAAATCTGTCGATTATTTCCACGACATTTACCTAAAACAGATAATCAATTTGTTTATCTTCAAAGTGATATTAATGGAGCACATAAACAATGTCAACGATTAATATTATTTAATACACAAACAAAAGAAGAAAAAATTTTAATTGATCGAGTCGATAATGTTAAATATTCGAATGTAAATACTGATCCATTTACAGCTGAATGGGATACACAATTTAAAGGTCTTTATCTACCACTTCCACATTTATGTTATTCTTGTGATGGACGTTATCTTCTTCTTCGTTCGGTATCTGGTTCACGTAATGTTCTATATATTTATGATTTTACTGAACAAAAAATGATTTTACTTGATTCACCATTGGGTGTTGATACGTCTATAAATGGTCTTGCTATATTTGGTCATTATGTTGCAGTTAATATTGTTGATTGTCGTACACCTTATCGATTCTATATCTATGATTTGAAAACATTGAATAAAACCGATAAAGATAATAATGGTTGGCATTTAATTGTTCAACATGAATTTAAAAAAGAAGAGAAAAATCAAGTTGTATGGAATATTGATCGATTTTTTCCTGATAATGAAACAATCCCTGTTGAATCAATTTATGTTCATACACGTGATACACAAGCAAAACGTCCTTTAATGGTATTAATACATGGTGGACCAAATTCAGTCATCTCTTGTAAGTTATTAATAATTATTTGATAGTTTACATTTATTTTTCAAAAATCTTATTCTAGTGGATTATTATGTTGGTGTTGTTGCTTATATTGGATTAGGTTTTGATCTTCTTATTGTTAATTATCGAGGTTCACTTGGTTTTGGACAGGCTTCAATTGACAAGTTATTAGGTAATATATCTAAAACTGATGTTGGAGATTGTCATGAAGCTATTCAACGTTGTCTCAAGTATACTGAACCAAGTCGACCAGTTGTACTCATAGGTGGATCACATGCAGGTGTAATTATTGGCCGTCTTATTGGAGAATATCCAGATGAATATGCAGTTGCTGTTTTACGAAATCCAGTTACTGATCTACTTCATGTTTATGCAACATCGGATATACCTGATTGGGCTATAGCTCAATCAACGAATGCACAATTTGATTTTGAAACTGGTCGTAATCTTTTTATGGATACAGCACTTATTACATATCTTATTGAAAGATCATCAATTCGTCTTATTGATCAAGTTAAAACACCAGTTTTATTACATTTAGGAAAGAAAGATCGACGTGTACCATATAGTATTGGTCTTCGTTATTATGAATGTTTAAAAGCTAGAAAGATTCCAACAAAATTATATGTTTATGATAGTAATCATTCACTTAGTGAAGTACCCAATGCTAGTGATATATTCGTTAATACCATTCTTTTTATTTCTGAACATTTAGATTTATCATCATAATATATTTGATTTAAAATTTTTTACATTATTGTAGTGATTTTTTTTAAACAAGAAATAAACGAAAGAATTTAAAATTCAACATACATTGAGTTCATTCAAGTGTTCATATCTAGACAAGGTTCATAGAAATCGTACGAAATTTAATAAATCAACTCTTCAATTGTTGAATTAATTTTATATATTTATCTTTTCTCGTACATCATAATATCTTTGTAATGTGATAAATGCATAAGTGTATGAATTGAGAATCTAGATTAAGACCAATGCTACTCGACAATATTGATATTGATCGATATTTTCTGGCACAATGAAGTTTTATTCATTACTACATTATGTCTGAAAGTACTTTTGTTTATTATCTGTATTTTAATTGTATAGTTAAAAAATTATGTTGCTATACGTTTTGCGCTACTTATTTAACTAGATGAGACACGAGTTGAGTTTGTATGCAAAAATGTAGTACGAAGTTTTTTCGATTATTAAAAAATTACTAAATCATATTGTCAAATCAAGAATTATTTCTGTGAGGCAAAACAATGTGTATATGACAAATCTTATTCAAAAGTAGTTTTATTTGTTGGAATGAGATTTTTTAAATTATTTTTTTTGACGAACAGCATTGACCGTCTTATTTTATAACTAGTAAGTTTATCTATGCTTTCTTTTAAAATAATCGGATTACTTCATTCTATTCTTCAGAAAAAGAACTTGTCACACTCACAAATAGATCACCGGTCAGTTTTAATTCGGAACCATCTATCCAGTTTTATTTAGACTTTAACTATTTATCGTGTAGTATTTTAAACTAACTATAAAAACATGCTAATATTCTTCTGAAAATAAGTAATTCTTGACTCATATGCTCTCTCATAACGTGCAACAAAGAACCTACCTAGCATAGTCCTAAATTAATACAAAAACTTCGCTGATCAAGTCTGTGTTTTATATATAATAATTTCTGAATCTGAACAATATAAGTCTTAAAAATGTCATATGAAATAACTCTTCCTTCCTACTAGTAGCAAAATACTTCCAAAATATTCGTTTTTGTCTGTTAACGAGTGAATATTTTTGAGAACTGTCATAATCATAACATACAATAGTTATACGTAAAATAAGGAAAAGATATTGTCCAACAACAAGCTTTCGAATATGACTACCTACATATATTTTATTCCTGTAAGACAAATGATCGATTACTCACATTTATTTTTCCTATCCACATTAATTATAAGCAGTTAGTGTTACATACATGAGAAAAAAACGTCGTCCAATTACATGCTATTGAATATGACTACCTACGTATATTTTAATTATATAAGACAAAATGGTCAGTCATATTTTATTTAAGTAGAACAACAGCAATTATATTTTATTTATGTAGGACAACAGCAATTATATTTTATTCCTGTGAGATAAATGATCAATTACTATCTCACATTTATTTTTCCTATCTACAACAATTATAAGTAATTAGATTTATATACATTTAAAAAAATATTTATTCATGTAAGATAATTGATCAATCACTTACATTTATTTTTCCTATCTAAAATAATTATAAGCAATTAGCGTTACATATATGAATAAAAACAAAAATACATATTTTCCAATTTGCTTAATTGTTTGCTTGCTTTTTTAATGAGATAAAATATAAGAAAAAAAAATGAAAATTATTATTTATGCATCAGTGAAGCGTATAAAAAGGAAAATATAAAAGCGTATGCTCTTTACATATTCGTTCAGTTATTTGCTTTCAATTAAATTCAAAACTCGTATACTCCATTATTCTGCTACGACTTCTATCGTGTTTGAATATTATTTCAAGGTAATTACTTCTATATCCTTTGTATTTAGTTTATACCATTCAAACGATATCATTCATACTTAGAATTGTTACTCTATTTAGAAGTACTATAAATACATGAATAACTATTGCGATTTTTCTAGATCATCAGATTTATCTAATGACAGTATCTAATATATTTTAACTCGATTAAAAGCGAACCATCGTTTTTAGATTTCCTACTTCATCTTCACCCTTTGTTACAAAGTAGTAGACAGGACCTACACAAGAGACTAAAAACATATCATATATTATCACAACCGGCTATTATTCTAGCTCTACTTCGATAGTAGGATATTATGCATCACTCTCAACTAAACTAATTCTTCGTCTGCTTGGGTATTAAGTCAGATTCTGTATCCTCTGTATTTGGGTGTAGGTGAGTTTGTAGTGAGATGCTGACAATAGTGAGACATAAACTGGCATCCGCTAAACTCCTCTAGTAATAATATAAACTGATTGTCTTTTTGAAAAATTTATTTATTTTAAAATAAATCATTTTGCCACAAAATCACCTTCCCTATCATATATTTAGGCGATCAATGAATCTTAATTGGTAGCTGTTTATGGGCGTTTTTTGAACATCGTCAACCCAGTTTGGATTGGTAAGGGTGTCTATGTGAACAGTTCGAACTAGGATGATGACAGTTGTGAGCTAGGATTTCGCTTACAATCAGAAACTATCGGATTGACTTCTCTTCACCATTTAATTTTCATAACAGAAATTTATTTCAGATCAGTCCTGATTTCAAGACAATACCCTTTTAATTGGCGCTAAGCTATGGCTCATTTACATTTAAGACGTTCTCGAACGTGAGTTTTGAGTGCATTTGATGAACTTTGTCATCTTTTACTAATTCTATAGGTTTTATATACCTGGTCTATTCGCAGTGGCATTATTTGCTGTCGCATGCACAATTGTTATTTCGCTGATTCCGCTTTATGTATCAACAACAAATTTTAGCATCACGAACAACAATAACACTGCCAGCATCAACACGTCACTGGCCACTAGTTAGTGTGTATTTATTGCTTTTATCTTACACGTATCTAATTTTTTGTAGGGAATGCACTTACTTCGCTTGATGCTTCCTACCTGTTGCCAGCTGGATTCGCGAGAAAGCGTGCTACGCTATCGGTCACCAACCGAGTAGCAACCGCCACTTCCGTAATTTTTATTTTTAATGTTAGCTGCTATTATGTAATATATTTTAGCTGCAAGAAGCAGTCAATGCACCCATAGGTACCATCACCGTTAAAGCCATCAGTAGTGCACTAGCAACCATTGCCAAAGGTCGACGTCGCCGCGAGTAATTTTCTTTTTAATTTATTTCTACTAGTCATATTTACCTATGAATTTATATATAGCCTTCAATGTGATAAAACCGATAGTTCAGGTCCCGCTATCATCTTTAGTATTGACTTAAATTGTCCATCAAGTTTGCCATGCCAAAACGTGACCTATCAAATCGATTTATATACCAGTATTCATGAAAAATTCAATAAGATGACCGATATCAGTATCCCAACAGACGATGGAAGCAGCTTATCTTTAGAGCTTTGCCACGTTCAATCTTATCCCAACGGGAATAATAATATTGATACCAGTTCCAATGGTGTTGTTATCGGTGAGTAGACTGATTTTCTTATCACTTTTTTAATAGCGTAGGCGCTTTTAAATGGAACCTAGAAATTATTTTGAATAGTTTTCGATGCGAATACGATTGGAAAATAAATGTAGGAATCTGAAATCTTATATAAGAAAAACAGCACTTCTAGATCAGATAGTGACTATTTTTATCGTGAATATTGAGAGAGTATATGCATAGATTTACGGGTAATAGAAGATATCCGAATGTGACGCTCCATTTTAAGTCAAGCTATTCGGATATGTTACAGCGCGAAATCCAAATTCGAAACTTTTAGAGTTTAAGAATTTAGACTTCGCTTCTATACTTGAATGATGATATTAGTTATTGCAATAAAGCACCGTGCTTTACTAAGCAAACTTTACATAATATAGCCATGAATAAAAAGATTCCATTTTACAAAAATAAAGTAGTTACTTGGCATTAAATAGCTATTTCATAAGTTTTATTATTTGTAAAAGATATAGTTTTCTCGAAAATTTTCAGAGAATAATATCATTTGAGTCAATAAACAAGATTTGAAAAAATTTGAGTACTGATTGACAGTGTGTCAACTGGTTTATTTCAGTTGTCGTAATAGAAACATAATTATAAATAAATATTATAAATGAGGAGAGATTAGGAAATCCATACGAATCTATTTAAAGGCAGATATACAGTTAATCGACAGAGAAGTGATGAGGTATCAAGAAAATCTCATTCAATCTTCTTGATTCATACAGGACCGATAACGTCATCAACATCAACGACAATAACTACGGAAACAACCACAATTATAATAATAACAGCTACAACAATGACAACAACAACAACAACAGCCTCAACCACATCAACAACAGCAACAACCTCAACTACATCAACAACAACAACTACAACTACCACAACTACAACAACAACTACTACCACAAGTACAACTACAACCACAAGCACA